>RJWM01020342.1:0-37362 GCA_004363535.1 Dasyprocta punctata
TCCACACCATGGGACTAGGAGAGGGTGGTTGACTTTCTCTTCAGTCGATTTCCTGGCCACCTTCCATACCATCTCTTTGAGCATTGTGCATTTCAGATATTACTCGCTGCAGTGAACTAATAATTTCCACTGATCTTACTATAAATCAGAACCTTCCTTTATCTCTGCCTCACCTTCGAGGTTGCTATATCACTGTCTGAGCCCTTGACTCTTCTGACATTGTTGACATTTAGTTATACCAAATGATGCGGCACGGCCTCACAGGGTCACCTCCGTCCCCACTGTTAGACGGTGGAACTCACTGTCCTGTGATACAAACTTTTTATTTGCGAAAAGATTGAGCCACAAAACACATTAAAATATTGTCAGTATTTTTGATGAGGTTTCTATATTCTGCAGTGGCTTTCTTCTGCTGTTCTATTATGTGCATTTCATTCAACAAGTGAGACCTCATCAAACAGAGGAGGTGCTGTGCTGGTTGCTGGACTAGTTACGTGATGTCGTTGCTGTGATCGGGGAACAGTTATTTTCCTTACTTATTTTTTAGGAAAAGATTTGTGACAGCACATAAATGTTCCCTGAATTTTGATCTGGAATACCTACAAATACACAGGTGTGTTTGTGCGTCCACGTGCGTACTCTCTCTGTGTATATGTATACACATATGTGATTTTTGTGTGTACATCTCGTGTTATAAAATAATTACTATTTATTTAGCTGTTTTTTTGTGCCGAGCATTATTTCTCTGACACAATCGAAGCCCTTCAGTAATGCACATTTTTAACAATTAGGAAGCTATGAGACTAACTGGCCCAAAGACAGTGGATGAAAAAGTAGGAACCAGAATTCAAATGCAAGTCAGTGTGACTCCAAAGCCCATACCGATTCCCCACATACTGCTGCTGTTAGCAAAATGCAGAATGTGTTAGATGGCAAGGACATTTACTTCTCAGAAAAGCAAATCAAGCTTAGGCATTTTCACCTTCAAAACCATATTTCTGGTAAGTCACTTAGCAATTTTCCAGAGATTCCAAGAGAGGGAGTTCTCATCCCCACTGAATGCATATGGATAGTTTACTCCTGGACTGCATTTTTGAGTATTATACAATAATCTGCATTTTCTTCTCTTTGTTAGTCTGTTGCTTCCCTATAAATAAAAAAAGATTACAAAAAATTGTTCAGTGAAATATGCAAAAAATTGTTCAGTGAAATACTCGATCCTTGGGCTTTTACAAGCTTTTGTAAAACCGTAGTGACCTCGGTGAAAAAGCCTTGGCTGGTGATCTAGTGAACAGATGAGCTCACCCCTGGTATGCAAAGCTGCCGAATTAGCTGGTTAAACAGGCTGCTGAGATAATTACATTGTCTGTTTTGTGACACATTACACCGGTGCACTTGGGATTAACCTGTTCTCTTGCATCTACTTCTGATCAGTTTTTTAGACAGCCTTTTATCTGATGAAGGAGTGCAGACATCAAAAGAGAAAGGGGCGTGGGTGAAAAGAAAGGGCTCCCATAAAGCTGAAGAGTTAAAATTTCTATTTAAATTACTGAACATATACTCCTGATTTCTATAACTTTGCTTGCTCTCTAGAGACCTCTGCTGGAATTTATAGGTAGAAGAGTATTATATTTTCCTTTACAACTCATTGTTTGCATTTTTCTCTGTTTTATTGTAAACTTAGTAACTGATTTAAGAATGACATTTCAATGTCATATCACACAAATAACACTTTAACCACAAAGCTGTGCTCGTGTTTTAAATTTCAGAGGGGATTGTAATACTGGACATAACTGAAAATCAACACAGTGGACACATTTATTTATTCTTTTGTAAGAGCCTATTCTGGAGTAGCAATTATTAATTCCAGTTTATTTATTCTGTATATTTTATTAATGATGTCAAAGTGGAAGTGAAATTATTTGTTTTGAAATTAAATGTGCCACATACAAAGAAAAAAACGTATCCTTAAAGATTTTAATGGGCCTTTAGTTCCATGTCATTATACTGAAGGGGAAAAATTATTTAGACCTTCTGATTATGTGGAAATGTAACAAACATAAGATTTCATCATCAGTGATAATTTAGATAAAGAACAATTAAGAAAATAAATAGAAATGCTACTCATTAACAGCTCCTGGCTACTCAAATTGAATTTAACCAACTATTGAGCCTCTGGCTACAGGGAGATGCAATTTAAAGCAGGTATAATAGATTTTAACAACTAAAATTTGTCACACTGTACCAACTAAGATATTAGTTAAATGGGGCAAGAAATTTCGCTTCATGTTAATGAACATCAAATTTAACTCCTGCTGGGCGTTTTTTTTTTTTTTTTCCCCCTCCTGAAATAGCCGTGCTTGGCTTGATAGGCTGGCATTCAGATGAGGAATGAAGTTCTTGCAAACAAATTTTGGGATGAGGTTTAACTCAGTAAAATAGGCACACTTTAGATACTTCCAATTTTTTTGATAAGCAGGGATTCTAATGAAGGAGGGAGAAGGAAGGTATGAGAGGGGAAGGAGAAATAAAAAGACATAAAATGCAATATGTGTATGTACCAGTTGCCCACAATGTGTGTGTTCAATATGTATTGCAAGCATGTACTAGTAAAAAAATACTTTAAAAACTGGTAAATTTTCTCCCTATGAAAAGGCCTACAGTACAGTGTTTTATACAAAGGCACTACCAACTTTGATTGTAAATGTGTATAGCAGTGTGACACAATCATATGTAAAAGTAGTATGTTTCTATGAACACTTTTTAAAAATTCTCATCAAGAGAAATAAAATTCATGTTTACCATTTTCAACTGAGTCAGTTCTGTTGGTTGTAGATCTGTCTTGCTTTACGCTTGCAGACAAAGGTGGGGAAGAAAAGAATTGTATATTTTTATTATCTGAGGAATTTGTAAATGTGTGTCTTTATGGCTTGGGTCCAAATATTTCTTACTTATCTCTTACTACATAGTCATAGGTTTTCTAAATTTTATGATAAAACAAAAACAAACTACACAGATAACTTTGTAAGATAAATTTATTTTCCAGATTAGTTAAGAAAAGATGATTTTTTTTACTCTTAAACTTTCAAAAGCATTTTTGAATGGAAAATTGTGAATTATATTACACCTGTGGTCAAGCAACACAATTATTCATCCTTTTATGGAGAGCCTATTACGGGGGAATTATTAATTCCAGTTTATTTATTTTGTATATTTTGTTAATGATGTCAAAGTCCAGGTGGAATTATTTATTGTCAAATTAAATGTGCCTAGTAAGTATCAGAACCCAGACTAAAGGTAATTAAAATAACATTGTTCTATTTTCCAAAATCTTTGCCTGATTAATCAGTTTGTGTATGCACAATCATTTGTGAACTTGCAGTGTGAGTGGAGATTTTCTATGAATCCAGTGGGAATGGGCACAAATGATAGTTTTCTGAAGCACGTCCTGTGGACCAGTAAAATCTTCACATGCACACCTCATTTAAACCTTCTAATGAGCCAATAAGACAGTGATTATTAATACATTTTATAGATAAAGATATGTGGCTTAGAGATCTTAAACAACTTGCTGGTATTAGTGTGACTCATGAATAATAAACCCTAACTAGAAGCCCAGAGTGTACCCTAAAGCCCACATTGAGCCCTATGTTATACTTCTTCTTCTTCTTTTTTATGTATTTATAACGAATCTACAAGGAAAACAATAAAACAGACAAGCAGGTTTAACAAGGTCATGGTACAAGGTCACAAAGCCATATACAGAAATCTAGTCTTGGCCTATACGTAAGCAATGAACAATTCAAAAATAAAATTGTGAAGGCACAAGTTACAACATCAAAAAAAAGCTTAAAGTAACATTACTGTATGCATCTACCAAATACATTCATTATCTGTATCCTGAAAACTGTAAGAACTGATCAAAAGTACTCAAATACAACCTAAATAAGTGAAGAGAGACTATGTATGTGAATTGGACAAATATCAAAACGTTTATTCTCCCAAAACTTACCTATAAAAAAAATACATGGTATTAAGGAATAGTTCTCCCTGGGAATCTGCAGGGGATCAGTCCCAGAACCCTTACAGATACTGAAGTCCTCTTATGCTCAGGTCGCTTATACAAAAGAATGTAGTTTTGCATATAACCTATGCAATTCTCCTGTATACTTTAAGTCATCTCTGGATTATAATATCTAATACATGTAAGTGCTGCATCAATAGTTGTGATATTACGTTGTTTAGGGAATAGTGTCAAGAAGGAAAGCGTGAACATGTATAGTATGAATACAGTTTTCTTTTTCCTAAGTATCTTCAATCTAAAGTTGGTTATATTTGTGGATGTGGAACTCAGAGATTCCAAAAACTGACTACACTACATACAGATGCTTCTTTTGCTGGTTGGATAGATTTGTATGTATTCTTTAAAACGGGGAATAGACTAGTGTTCACAGTAGTAGAACTAAGATCAGATCTTTGGCTTCCAGCCTTGAACCCCATGGTCTTTCCTTCTACTGTAATGGTGCTCATGGTGCTGGTATTACACATTCAAATGCCTAAATACAATTTCTATAATATAAAATGTATACAGAGCAGTCTTTGGAAAGATATTTTGATGACACAAATAAAATACATTGTGTTTGAATTCCATTGTGCCAGTTAAGCAGTTATGGATAAAGTAAGGCATGTAATACCACTGCAATTCTATTTTCTCATTTGATAAATGGAGGTATTAACATAAAACACACACTAGGAAGTAGCTGTGAAGATTAAATATGACACTTTAGTGTCTGGCACATAAAAAGTGCAAAATCGGTTTCCATCTAGTCTTTCTGTAGTAGTAAATTTTGGGAAACTAAATGTGCGTGCCTGATACAGATAGATTTGGAACAATGAAAGAATGCTACAAAACTGCTCTTGACAAAATGCAGTCCTGGATTTTAAGAACAGTTTTGTCAATTCAGAATGGACTTTCAAGAGCAGTATACAGAGGGAGAATCAAACCTGAGATGAAAGATAAGGAGGAAGGTTTGTATAGTTTGGGAAAGGGAGTCTTTTTATTGAAGAAGACAGCACTAGCTGAATTGCTTGGCTGTAATAAAAGTCCAATCCAGTTACAAAAATACCATTCCAGTGAAAAGCTTTAATGAGATGTCTGCACCCCAGCAGATGACCCACTTATTTAAATACCACACAATATTCAATACTACAGAATTCCTTGATGACACAATTTAGTCAATCTCTGGCAATTGGGTGTAATTTAATCAGCATAGAAATCGAGAACATTTATAGTCAGCATTTTGCTCTTTGGGTTAGCATTTTGCTCTATCCCAAGTCTGGTTTCTTGTCCTGGCTTCTGGTCCTCATCCTCCTCTTGCTTTTTTGGAAAGATATTTCTGTGCCTTCACTGCTTGCACACTGAGACCACTTGTGCAAGCAGATCGCACAGTGGCTCACCTGTTTGCTCAGCCAGCCCTCACCTTCATCTCCGCAGAGGGAGGCAGCATGACTTTCATTCCAACTTATTGGTGGTTAATGTGATTAAATTTGTTCCCAAAGGCCTTTGTGGGTCATGAGCGGTAATGGTGGAACAAATATGGAACATGTGGCCTTTGTATTACAGTCTGGGCTCTTCCATACACTCTTGGTGAGAGCATACTTAGCTGTAGCCTTTAGGAGAGAAATAGGTCAATAACTTTGAATTTTCATAGAATTTGGCCTTCTGTAGATAGAGATACTTTCCACGTGTTGGCGGGGGAAAAAATGGAAGAAAGCTAGGTGTCCATCAAGGTAGGAATAGGTAGATTAGTTGAGATACAGTTATACTAAAAACTGCCATGTGGTCATCAGAATGAGTTAGGTTTGTACGTGTCATTATGGGAAAACTGATAAAATACACTGCTGAACAGGAAGAAAGGAAATATCAGAACAGCATGCACCTATTTGGATAGCAGTTGATCCAGCTGTTTATTGAAAGGATGTTGCTTTTTCAGGTGCGATTCAGCTTCACCTTTGTCATAAACCAAGGCTGAATATATATGTGGCTCTGTTTCTGGACTGACCCTTCTCTTCCATTCATCTACTTTTATCTTTGTGCCATTATTTTGTAATGTCATCAATATGTTGGCCTGGTAATAGGTCTCGATGTACTGTGAAGTCTTAACTTCTTCAAGATTTCCCTGGGTATTCTTTACTCTTTATATTTTTCATACCAGTTTTTAAATCAGTTAATTTCAACTGCACATGGAACACTCATTTTAAAATTCAGATTGCACTGAATTTATGTAATTGCAGGAAATTGACACCTTAACGATGTTGAGCCTTCTGTACACTATGACTATGGTGTGTCCTTCTGAGGTGGGGGATTAGGGTGTAACCAGCCAGCTGGGTGAGTGGATGTGTCAGTCACAGACATCAAAACACACGAACCGAGAAACAGTTCCAAGCCCTGTACCTGGGATCAGTCAGAAAATGCTGTCTTCAATTCTTCTGGTCTGAGATCAAGCAGGGTTTGGTAGGACAGCCTAGGTCTGCCATCAGCCTGAGAAATGGGACGACATAAAAGATGGCCACCATTAGTGTCATAGCCACTAAGCTCTTTCACTGGCTCTGCGCTTTGCAGAGCACATTTCTTTCTGTTTTATTTTTTTCTTCTGGTACTGGGAATCGAACTCATGACCTCGCACTTGCAAGGTGGGTGCTGTGCCACTCAGCTATATCTCCAGCCCAGAGCATATTTCATTTCCTAGCTTTAATACATGTAAAACCTTGCTACATTGTTTCCTGTTCAATTCTTTGTTCAGGACAGCAAAAACATAGGAAAAAAAAGTTTCTCTGAAAGAAGCCCACAGCACCTCAGAATGCCGGTAACATTTTCGGCAAAGCCAGCCAGGAGGTCCGGCTCTTCGGGCACCATTTTGTTTCTCTGTCTCCGAGGTCTGCAAACTCAGGTGGAGAAGGAGCTCACTGCTTTGCTGTTTTTCTTTCCTTCTCTCTCCTCTGGGAGGACCCAGTTGCTTCTGTCCCTCTCTCTCACTTGGGTTTTCATCTGTCAGAAGGCTCATCTCTTCTGACTTTTTCCTGGTATTTACTGTCAGGGAGTGGTAGAGATCTAAAGAGTGGAAAGAATCAATGGCAGCTAGGGAGCTCAGGAAATTTTCTCATTTTTCTGGAAGAGTCCCCTAGTGTGTCCCCCTGTGGTGGTGGTGGGAGCAGGGTACACGTGGCCGCTGTCCTTTTCCAGACATTTCAGCCACTCAGTGTGAGTACGAGTCAGTTGGAGGCTACCAGGGTGTCTGCCCCTGGTTCGGTTGTGGAATGGACCATTTTAGGCTCTACTGGGCCCAGAAGGGCTTTTGCAAACCATTCAGGTTCATGTATGCAACCTACAGGTTAGAATACCATTTTGCCTGCATGGTTTTGTTTCCCCTACTGTTTTTTTTAGCTTTCTCACTCCTTTAGAGCCTGTGTGAGCAACCACCTACCTCACCCTGCCTGTTTTTGTGCTCAGAGTCTCATCTGTGCTTTACCCCTACATGGTCTTTTATCTCTGGGTATACTTAGTGCATCTGTTTCTCAGGGCACTGTTTCTTAAGACCTCAGGGAGCCATCCCAGGGCACCTGTCCATCATGTTTGGTGGCCGCCCTGATTTATCCTGTGGGGCAGCCCCGTGTTCCACCATGTTTGGCAGCCATTGTAGTTCATCACATGGGTCAGTTGCAGAGTTTCACGATGATTGTCAACCATTTTGTTTTGTGATTCTTTCATGTCTGTTCACCGTTTCCTTTTTAAACTACCTCCTGAACAAGTCTTACCATTATAGACAAGACCTAAAGCCTCTGTTTTTAGGGAACATAGGGGTCTCCTCCTTTTTTCTCTTCTAAATCCAGTTAGATCTCCTTCTTGTTTCTTCTGTCAGAAATCCATGGAATTTAGAAACATGTGCCTGAGGGCCTGAGAGGAACAAAGGGAATAGCTGGTAAAAATCAACTCAACTGGGTGTGAGTATGTATGCAAAAGTAGAGCTGGAGTCAATAGGTAACAGACTATATATATATATATATATATATATTTTTTTTTTTTTTTTTTTGTACCGAGGATTGAACTCATGACCTTGTGTTTGCCAGGCAGGCACTTTGCCACTGAGCTAATGCCTGGCGAGACCATATCTTTGTACTTAGAAGTTTCTAAGATTTTTTTTCTTTAAATGTTAAAAAAGAGGTTTCTATCTCTACTGCTTTCAGCAACATAATTACTGAAGTTTTTATTATCAGAATAAATGGGAGGGGTACTGTTTCTAAAGTGTATTTGGAGCCCAGAGGCTCCACCCTGGTATTTAAGGGGTTATAGTGGGTCACAGCCTATAGAGAGGCCTAAGGGAAGGGATTAGAGCTTCTAGTGGTACAGTTGGGTGTCACAGAGGATGTTCCAGGGACTCAACAGATCTCATTGTTTTGTGGGAGACACCCAGTGAAGGACCCATACCTAGTCTCTTTTTCTCCATAGGCCCTGTAATGCACATGAGACACACCACGCAGATCCTAGTGACCTTACTATTAGGTTGTACCCTTAAAAATTGGAAACAGTCTGACCAGAAGGAGTCATAGTTGGGCTACAGGGTATCGAAAGTTCCAAGGGAAAAAAAATAAGAAAGCATAGTGTTGCTCGCTTCACCAGAGACGTCTGGTAGAATAATTGAGTCTCATGGAAGATGCTCCAGTGACTCTGTGGGCCTGCGTCTTTCTTCAGGGGACACCTTCTGAAAAGATCTCAGAACTATTCTTCTCTCACTTTCCATAAGCCCCATGACAGTAGCTAGTTGGAGCCCCAGGGCTTCCACTCTTGTGTTTAACAATTTGTCTTCTATTGCAATATTGTTTGGGTCCAGGATAAACTAGGAAACTAAATTATAATGCTACTCTTCAGTTTGATCCTTTTTGCAAATGGCAAGGCATTTGGTGTGAAACCCCCTAAATTCAGGCTTTTACGGTTATCTCTGTAAAGGTGCAAGAACAATAGTACTTACAGAAAGTACCATTTCCAAGAAAGAGGAAATTAATGACAGTTCTGTCCTCAGACACTCACCTGTCTCTCAGGGGAATATTGGTCTCTCCTATCTGTTTAATGAAAAAACCACCCTGGGAGGTCCCCTTAGACTCCTTGTGATCCCCAGGCCAGTAAACCAGTCCCCCCTTCATGCACTTCAGACAGTATTCAGCACTGCAGGACATACTCAGAGCAGGATTTCTTACTCTCATCTTGCCCCTAGGTGGGATCCTAGGAATAGAGAGGATTACTTGAGCCCAGGTTCTTTTTTTCAGTGGCACATGCCCAGTAATGCAAACAATGGCTCAGCTGATTTTCAGGAAATCCTAATAGGTTTACAGATGGGATTCAAACTTTGATCGTTGAGTTTGACCTTCTGTGGAGAGATGTCTAATTCATCCTGGCCATTTGCTTTACCCCAGGTCCTTATGTCCCAACTGCTGGACACAACCTTTTCTGTGCTCCTCAGTCAGAATCCACATGTGGCTAAAAGACCAAGAGTGGAGGAAAAAAAGGCAGACCAAAATTATGGCTGTTCAAATTGGCAGTGCTATAAGCATGCCCAAGTTGTCCAAGGAGAAACCCGTGGCCAATTAGGAAGAGAGTTCCTGCTTTGAATTCAAGGAAACTGGACACTGGCCATATGACTGTTCCACCCTGGGCCCTACTCTGTATCAGGTGGCTGACGTGCCTGATTCGTAGCACTGGAGGATTAACTACCTCTGCTCCCAGAGAGTGGCTGGGCCAGCGTGCACCCTAACCTCCCACTCTGATGAAGAAGATTAAAGGGCCCCGGGGAATCTCTAGTGTCCCAATACCCAGACATCTCTTATCTCCTTTGAGAAACCGTGGGTGACCCTGGATGGCATGAATAAGCAAATTCAATTCTTCATAGATCCTCTGTTTTAATTTCCTTCTCTGAAAAACCTTCCCCTTCATATATTGCCATAATTGGGGTCAAAGAGAGCCCAATCAGATCTTTTTTACTCTTGCTCTGACATGCCAATTCAAAGGTCAAATGTTTAACCATGAGTCATTGTCCCACAGCACACTACTGCCTTACTAGGAAGAGATTTACTAGTAAAATCAGGGCCAATTCTCCAATTCTGGCAAAGGCCAAAGCAGATTTTACCTGTTGAGATTATACCAGGCCTCTCCCACCTAATTACTCAATAGGTGGATTCTGCCACATGATATATAAAATACCTGGGAAGGCAACAGCACTTACAGCTGTGTTCACAAAGCTGTCAGACTAACTTTGGGGCAAAAATTAGAAACCCTGACACTCCATCAGTTCAGGGCTATTCTTGAGACAAAAGGTTACTTATGATTGATGGGGGAAGGACTTACCAAGTACCAGGTTGTGCTTCTAGACACCCCTGAAGTCGCCATTAAGACGTAAACGACACTTACCCAGATCACTGATGCCTACAGGCCCAGAAGTTTGCCAGTCTCGTGAACAACTGATTTCCCAGGCTCACACAAGCAGGCAGGACATCCATGGCCTGCCCCTGCAAGACTGTGAAGTCCAATTCACTGATGGAAATGGTTTTGTCCAAGAAGGACATCAAAAGGCAGATTGCACAGATATCAGTTCACAACAGGTCATTGAGGCCAAACTCCTTGGCCTGGGAACCTCTGCTCAAAAAACAGCTCATAGCCCTTACTTGGAGACTGATACAGTAAGTGCCCAACATATGAACTTTTGAGTTGTGAACTTCCACGGGTATACTGTGTAAGACTCACTTTGCTGGTTTACAAACAAATCTGACTTACCAATTCTCTTGGAACAGAACTTACTCATAAGTTAGGGACTTACTGTGTCAGGAAAAGGCAAAAAGCTAAATATTTACACAGGCAGTCTGGAAAGAAAGGGACTTAATTACTAATAAGCAATCATCTATATAGCACAACAGGAAATTCTACAGCATCTAGAGGCAGTCTTGTCTTCTCAGATAGGTTGCTGTCATTCTAGGTTCAGCTGTCTAGGATAAACCCAGCTCCACCTGAACTGCTTGAGGAAAAAGACCACCCAAAAGAAGAAAGCATCTCCTGTGAACATATGAAAGACCTGAGGCTCCTCTTTAAAAAGCAAGACTCCAGTGTTTCTTTGGGTATAGATTCACTGATGACCCCTACTCTATCAGAGCTTGAATGGGCACTGTACTGGGCCTCTTGTTTTGAAGTAGATCTAATGCGAGCAGTCTTGTGAGGGTTACAGCTCTCAGGCTCTTTGTAATCTATCTAATATCCCTCTTCGTCATGCTTTCTCCTGTATAGGAAGCACGGAAATATTTAATTGCTGTAACTGTCATAGTCTGCCTCTCAGACAGACCAGGGAATGTTCTGACCTCCACCTTCTCATAATTGGGCTCTGCATTCTCAAACTAATAGTAAAGTTTATCCATTCAAGACTTCAGATGGTGATCCAGACTACAAGCCACAACTTTCTTGACATTTTCACCAAGTTTTCTCCCATTGAACAGGCAACTCAGCAGCTCTTGACATGTACTCTTCTTTTATTGTCTTCTGAGTTTATTTTTCTTTTCAACCCAGCCAGTGAGTCATAACATCCCAAGGTAGTTGGAGAGCACATAATCCCCAGTAGGTAGGGCCTACAACCCATTTCAGCAGGAAGTAGTTATATGAAGATAGAGACCTCCACTCCCTCGGGACTCCATAAAGGATTATGAGGATTTATGTCCCTTAGTGGGGAGTGATGCAGGAGATTAGGGCATGGACAGCTGGCTGGCCAACTAGGCATGACCTATCAATCACAGAGATCAGAATATATGCACAGAAAAACAGCTCCAAGCCTTGCACTTGGGACCAATCAGATAATGCTGTCTTTAATACTTCTGCCCCAGCTCAAGTAGGTTTTTGATAGAATGACCTAGGTCTGACATCAGCCTGAGAAAAGTGAGAATATAAAAGATGGCGGCCATTAACATCATGGCCACTGTTAGCCCTTTCAGTGGCCTCTTCTGTGCTCTGCAGAGGGTGCTGTTTTTGTGACTTTTCATTGGCTCACACTCACTCTGTAGTGCATACTTCTTTTTTGACCTTTCATAAATGTAGAACCTTGCTACCTCATTTCCTGCTCAATTCTTTGTTCCAGACAATAAAAACCTAGAAAGACTTTCTGGAAGAAGGCCACAGCACCCCAGTAACCTGGTAACACTTCCATTTATTTGTCCTTCTAATACTATCTTAATACTATCCTGTATTTTTTGGAGAATAAGTGTTTTACAGCTTTTATTAGGTGTATTCCTGGGTATTTCATGTTTCTGATGCAACTTATACGTAGTATTCTTTTTATGTAGTCTCATTAACCATTACAAATTTATAGAGAAATGTCAGATCATAAAAAGGCAGAATTATAAGAATGATAAGAATAGACATGTCATGCTTGCAGGTAATGATAAAAGTGTATACATGAGCTGGGCGTGGTGGCGCACGCCTTTAATCCCAGCACTCGGGAAGCTGAGGTAGGAGGAGTGTTGTGAGTTCGAGGCCCGCTTGGGTTACAATGTGAGCGCAAGGCTGGCCTGAGCTACATAGTGCGACCCTGCCTCAAAAAACCAGGGCTGGGAGTTCGGCTTAGTGACTTAAGCGCCTGCCCTGGCAGGTGCGAGGTTGTGAGTTCGATCCCCGGTGCCGGAAAAAAAAAAAAAATGTATACATGCTCCTGCAGAACAATAACAAGATGAATGATAACCCTATCTTTTAACTGGCCAAAACAGAACAATCTTTTCCAAGAAAAGACCTAAAGGGCCAATAAATGCATAAAAATTCAGCATTAGGAAAATGAACATTAAAATCACAAGTTTTCCCCTAATGACAGTCTCCTCCTTTGAACAAAAAGATCAGTTTCACATTTGCTGATGTAGTTCTTCAGAACACACATGATAGTTCAAAAATCCCTTTCTATCATTCTGATGGTAGCGAACCTATGGCACATGTGCCACAGCGGGCTGTTTGTCGTCTCTGAATGCTTTAAAAGGTTCGCCATCACTGGTCCAGCGTCAGCAGAAAGATTTTGATAGTACAGTAGCCTGGTCCCTACAAAGCAGCTGAACTCATGTCAGAATTCTACAGTCTCTCACTGCTATTTACTTTTGCAAATATTTGGACGTACCTCTCAGTTCTTCCCCGAGCTTTGGAATAGTATTCTGCAAGCTAAAATTTACGAATATCAGGAGTCCTTTTGAGGAAAGATGACAGTTTTATCCTACACTTTCTTGTTGCTTGGGAATTGCTATGGTTTGAATATGTTCCCCCAGGTTTTGTGTGGTGAAAAGATACTGCCCACATTCATACGTTCATGGCCTTTGGAGGTAAGGACACAGGGAAGTCATTAGGATTAGAAGAAATCACAAGGGGTGGAGCATGATGTCATTGTTGGCTTTAGACAAAGAGGAAGGGAGACCTGAGCTAGCCTGTGTGCTCCGTTTTACTGCGTGATGCAGAAGTTCCTCAAGCGCCACTAGCGTCACACTCCGGGATTTCCCAGCCTCTAGAACCAGGAGTTAGATAAACCTCTACTCTTTCCAAATTGCCTGCTTTGTGGTAATCCACTAATAGCAACAAAAAACTGAGGAAGACAGGGATGATTTTAGTCCAAGGGCGGGAAATGCAACCACCTGTAGAATACAAAAATTAGGTGCCTGATGCCATTTGTAAAGAGCCGTAGAAAGATTTTTTTCTTTTTAAAATAATTTCCTCCAAGTTTTGGAGTGGTTAGTTTTTCCCATGTTTCATTTATTTAAGACCATTCAAAGATTTTAAGTTGCATTATATCATTTGAACTAAAACTATGTTTGTTACTTGTGCCTTTTTCCTTAAAGGATAGGAGGTTATGAAAAACAAGATCTTATTTTCCTTATTCTCCTTACTCTGGATTATTCTTACTCATCCTTCTGGACTCGGCTGGAAGGTTACTTCTAAGGGGCCTCCCAGATCCCCTAGGTAAGACTAACCTTCTGCTTTGTGTAGCCCCTCTTCTCTCTGTACTTTAATTCACTCATCTAATACTAAGTGAATGATTTTAATCACAGGGTCTTCCCGAATAGCTTCTAGGTTTTCTGAAGCTTTGTTTTGTTTTTATATTGCTTTGTTTTACTACTCTCAAAAGTAGGCAATGGTCAGCCATATCCTGTTTCACAGATGGTTCTTTTGACCTGGGTGAATCCTGAACTAAAATGAATTTACACTATGTATAAAAATTTACATATAAATGAACACGAAACATAAAGAGATGTGATAATTTAAATTTTGTGACAACCTCGCAGAGCTATGTAGACATTATTTGCTTTTAGCAAAAACAGAGCCCTTTAACCTTCTTATCTCCTTAAAATACTATGTTCTTCGGGTTCAACATCAAAAGCAACTGTCAGTCCACAGAGTTTATGCTCCAGAATTTCGGTTGCTTTTGCAGTGCCAGTTAAACCTGAAAGACATTCTTAATTGCCTGAATTGCATGTAAACAACTATACATTAATGGGTTATGTTACTACAGTTTAACTGGGCTAGGTTCCAAGATATACAAACTTTGCATGTACATTTCCACAGTATAAAAATACTTTCCTTCAGAGTAATTAGCAGGTTGTACAAAGATGTAGACAAATGAGAACTCACTGGCATACAATACCATAACCTTAGGAATATAATGTTTGATTTATGATGGAAGCTTGGAAGAGAGACCTAGTGAAAACTGGCAGAACATTAACTGGGGCCCAGAGACCCGTGACTATGAGGAAGATAAGTAGACTGAAAACATTTGAAGCTTTTTCTTTTTTCTGTAGCCCAGGATGGCCTCAGGCTCATGGCATTCCTCCTGCCTCAGCCTCTTGAGTGCTGAGATTTGACGTGAGTGCCACCACACCCAGATATCTTCAGCATTGTTATTCACTCTCATACAGTTTTAGAGATGATTTGTGAACTTTTGACTCTTCAGTCCAAGAGCTAGCTGGATATTTTCAGTTGACTATCTTACCCTTATTATCTCAAAACGAGAACTATTACATCCCCTAAAACTTTTCTTTTTCCAACGGGTTTGACTGCTTTATCAGTAATTTTGTAAGTTCTGGCTGCTTCTAAAGCCAGCATTTTGCACATAGTAGGAACTTGCATAATTGGAGTTACAACTAACTTTTATCCTCCCATGTCATCCAGTCAGTCCTTAAGTCTTATTGACTTTTCTTTTTATGGTGTCTTTAATTTATACCAAGGTTTTTCAGTTCTTTTCCCAAGCTACCTTTTCGTTTCAGATCAGTTTTTGACAGTGGATATAGTGAGCAATATTCTAATGGGTTTAACCTTCTTCGTCTGCACCTTTCACCAAGCTGTCTTGTACAATTACTGTTTGCTAATTCTCTTGCTTCTTAAAGGTCAACTGTGGGGTTCTTAAGATAGAAGGCATTCAGTAAATATTTGTAGTTCCACTGACATAAGACAGTAAAATTAAATAGAATACATAGCAACAAGCTGGGCGTGGTGGTGCACGCCTTTAATCCCAGCACTCGAGAGGCTGAGGTAGACCGAGCGTTGTGAGTTTGAGGCCAGCTTGGGCTACAACGCGAGCGCAAGACTGACCTGAGCTACATAGTGCGACCCTGCTTCAAAAAACCAGGGCCGGGAGTTTGGCTCAGTGACTTGAGCGCCTGTTTGGCAGGTGTGAGGTTGCGAGTTCAATCCCCGGTGCCACAAAAAAATAAATAAATAAAGAATATATAGCGACAGCCAACTTGTTGAGCCAAGTGACCCTCAAGGAAGAAATGGACACTTCTCTGTGTACACGTACATACACTATTCTGAAAGCGGGTCTCTTCAAAGACAAGGAAAGCTCCAGAAACAAAACACTATGATACCGTAATGGTTGACTTTCTAACATTTTGCAGATTATGAGGGAGAAAAAGTGCTAAGTAGCTTGTGATCTTCAGATGTGGCAAAAGCATGTCAATCTATAGTAGTACTGACCCATAGAACTTTCTGGAGTGATAAAAGTGTCCAAGTGGTAGGCTCTAGTTCCCTATGCTTACTGAGAACTTGAACTATGGCCAAGGTAACAGAGACACTAAAATTTCAATTTTAATTAAATGATCAAAGGCTACCATTTTGGACACCACAGACTTATATTCATTTAAACGGCATATATCCAATATTTACATTATTTAGCTAATATATAGCTCTAAACAATTTTTGTTTACTAGATCAGCACTATTCTTGGTGATAGAGATACACAAACTAAAAGATCACTACTCTGATAGAGCTGCTTTTCTATGAAAGGTACAGGCATTAACTAGTTAAACCTGTAGTGTATCAGGTAGTGCACATTTTATGAAGAAAACAGAGCAAGGGGCCAGGTTATGGATTAGTATGCTATTGTTAGAGGGCTCATCAGAAAAGAACTGTAAGACATTAACATTTGAGCAGAGACTCGAAGGGAAAGCAGGAGTGAGCTGTGAGAACAGAGAGAGAGAGGTAGAAGGAGCAGCATCAGCATGTACCACCTCCCTGAGAAGGGGGTACATTTCATAAGATTGAGGAGTACTGGACATGACCCAAAAGATTTTAGACTGAGCAACTAGGTGGACGAAACTGCCATTTACTGAGATGGGAAAGTCTAGAGAAGGACTGGTGTGTGTGTGTGGTGGTGGGGTGGGGAAAAATTAAGAGTTCAGTTTTCAGCATGATATATTTCAGATGCCTGGTAGACATGCCAGTGGAAATATTAAGTAGCAACACAAGTTGGAGACTAAAGATGTGAATTTGGCCAACCATCATCATTTGAGATGGGTGTGGTTTCTTTGAGGATGAGTGTACTTATGAAGGTCACTATAACATACAGACTAGAATCTGAGGATGTGTGAAAGATTCAACAAAGGGGACTGATAACTGGAGCCTAAGAAACCAGCGGCAGTTTAAGTAGAGTTGTAAGTTTAGTGAGTAGAGAGCGCCTATTGGGTGAAAGTGACCACTTACACAGATGATCCTGATAAATCAAGTGAGAATTGGCCATTAGATAGGGTCACCCGGGGTCCTTAATCACCTTGACAAGTAAAATAAGAACACATTTCTCTTCTCCAGAAAAAATACTACTAACAGGCAAGCAACAGATTGGTGGATCTGGAGAACAGTGCAAAATATGTGACTACTTTCTCCCTGGACATACAACCCACTAGGTAATTTCCCCTTGGATGGTGTAAGGGAATTCCTTTGAAATTTCTTCTTTATTCCTTCTGTTTTCCTCTCCATGGGCATGGGGTGCCGCTGAGATGGAGACTTTAGGACACAATATCTGCAAAACATGCAACCTTTCCTATTATTAAAATTGACTACTTGTCACAATATCGTATGTCATTATCATTTAAAAATCTGTTTTTTCATGACAAAATAAACTTCCCTGATTAGTTTGATTTTTACAGTTTCCACTTATCCTTCTCAAACCCCATAATTCCAACCCCCCCTTTTCCTGACCTATATTGAATTTTTGCAAAACCATTGATCACCTGTCCGCATAATTGATCGTTAATTGTGCTCATTGTTTACTCTGTATCCTTCTGGTAGACATAAACTCCAAATGAACAATCTTTTCTTCCTATTCCACTCACTAATCATGTAGTGCTCAGTTTGTAGTAGGTGCTCAGGAAGTTATTGCTGAATAAATGAATGTCGTGGTCTCCAGGAGTCAGTATGGGTCATGCTGCTTACAGAAAGTACAGTCTGCGACAGTGGTGAGACCTTATCATACCACAGTTATTATATGAGATTAATTGGCACATTGATAGCCAGAATTTAAGGCTGGGGTGGTCAAAGAGGTTGGCTCTCCTGGTGGTAGGGAAACCATGAGGGTGCTTATCTGTATTCCTAAACTTCTTCGAAGTTTATAGTTGCTTTGTTTTCTTTGTCCCTTTCCTTTCTCTTCCTTATAGGTGGCACTGCTGTCAACTTGCCAAGTTTAGCTGTAACTTCCGTGGTGTCCTGAGCATTTCTCAGTGAGTGTTGGTTATCGTTCCTGTTTGGCTGGGAGACATCTCATCCACACTCCCTTGATTTGTTTCCCTATTATCACACACTGGCAATTGAAGCACCTGCAGTCATGCCACGGAACAAATGTGATAATGGATGTGAAGCAGTTTTAGTTTGTAAGAATCTTAAAATGTAAGACATGAATCAGAAGTGTATTTTCTGCATTTGAAATACTGATGATATATTTTTAGTGTTTTATAGTTGAATGCCTAATTTTTAAAGTTTTTTGAAACAATTTAAATATCGCAAGAGAATTACAGGTACAACAAACCAAACCAAACCAACCAAAGAAACAAAAACTTCTCCCTGACCAATGTGGTCACCTAAAAACAAGGTCATCCTGTTACATAACCATAATACTACAACATCAAAACAAAATCAGAAACTGCTGCAGTGCTACTATGGAATCCTCAGACAGCCATTCAGATGTCATCCTTTGTCCAAGTGATAAATTCTTTAGGAAAAGGATCTGTCTCACACGTTACACTGAGTCGTCGGTTCTCTTTAGTTTCCTTTCCTCTGAAATAGTTTCTGAGTCTCCCTTTGGTTTTTATGATTTGAACAGTTTTTTAGTTATATAGGTATGTATATATTTTTTTAGAATGCCCCTCAGTTTGAGTTTTCTGAAATACCTGCACTAACTGTATAGTCTTACTGTATGTCTGTTTGACAATCCAGTGCTTGGGGCCTCTCTGTTTGGGAGGCATGGGTCCTCTCAGGGCTGGCTAGTTCTTAGAAATAGCAAGCCACTCTCCCTGAGAGGCTGTCTTTCACATGCAAATGAACCTGTTTAGAGATCATACTCTCCAGCCACCTCCACCAGTATTGCTCATATACTCCAGGAAGCAATAATCCTTTCACTGGTCACCCCAGGACCAGGTACTAGAAAACTAGAGAAAGGCTCTTTGTTTCAGAGCCTGCAGAAATTATTCAAATTAGCCAATTGTAACCCCATTTGTACTGCTTTACCTTGTGTTTCTCATTGAAATCTAATTTTTTTTGCCAGTACCATGCTGATTTTATCACAGTAGCTTTGTAGTATAATTTCAAGTCAGGAATTGTGATGCCTCTTGCCTTGCCTTTGTTGCCCAGGATGGCCTCTGCTATTCTAGGTCTTTTCTGGTTCCAGGTGAATTTTAGGAATGATTTCTCTAGTTCTGTGAGGTGTGTAATGGTATTTTGATTGGAATTGCATTGAATCTGTATAACAGTTTTGACAGTATGGCCATTTTCACAATCTAATAAAGACTGCTGGCCCTGCTAGCTTTTCCTTTCCTGTTTTTGCCTCTGAGCGAACATGTTGCTTCCCAGTGTGGCCCCACGTGACATACAGCGCTCCTCCTCCTGGGATCCGTGAGGAGCTTACTATCAATTCAATGTCAATAGTTCCCTGATCTGTTGGCCTCACCATACCTGAATAATAATAAAACCTAAAACAATAGTCACATGACTAAGTAGAGGCAATGAATGTTTCATAAGGGCGTCATAGGCCTAATACTGATTTTCTCATTGCAGCATGTTGGATGGTACACAATTTCAATTTGTCCCATTACTGAAGATGGTCATTTTGCTTAGTTAAGGTGGTATGCAGATCTATTCTATTGCTGAGGTGTAAGTACAGCACACGAGTGCAGTTCGTTGACCGTGGTTTGGATATTTCTTCTCCTGGATGTGAATAAGCCATGACAAATATATAGCAGGTATCCACAGCAGCTATGGATGTCAGTTTAGTTTGCCTGTTTAGCTTTGCTGTCCCTCTGCTGAAATAGTATCTACATCAGCGTAGTTGAACACTGAACATTAAAATGCAGAAGGGATCAACAAGTTCCTTCTCAGTTTTGCAGCTAAAAAATAGCCAGTTACTCCCAAGTGCAATAATTGGTATATTATTGTGGAAGTTGAGGAAAATTTCATTCTTTAAGGTTTTTTCCTTAGATGTATAAAAAAACTTTTGTTAGAAGCATCAACTTCCAGACATAATTAGAATAAGTGAAGTTTTTGATTAATTGATAAACTGATGAATGCTTTAGAAAATCACAAAGTGAAACTTTTAATTATACAAAGCATGAAAGTTGTTCATGCCCACTTAAAAATGATAAAGGCTAAATAATGTGGTGTTATAAAAGTGTTCTCAAGGAAATGCAAAAGCTTATTTTCTTTGTTTATGTATTTTTTAGGGCTTTCTACATGGGACTCTGTCTACATATCTAAATCCCTAACAGCAATTTCCATTTTTAAAAAATCTTTGGCAATTATCCAACATCTGATCATCTGTTTACCTATTTCCAAGGTAAAAACTGGGGCAAATTAATAATTATTAGACTAAGTTTGTATGACAATGACTACAGAAGCAATTTTAAGAAAAAATATTTGTTATACTTTTCCAAAATAATATAGTCTGACTGGAAAACTATTAATTTTTATAATTCTGCTTATCTCAAATTATACATGTCCCTGCATATTATTGTTATAATTTGTCAGTCTCTCTTTCTAGTGGAATCTAAAGGTATAGATGAGGCAAACAGTATTGAGTATCTGGAATTAGAAAAAAGAGAGACTTCATTTAATGGAAATTTTACTATGTTCATCTTGCTGTCTTTTCTGTACCACTAAACCTTTCACGAACTCTTCTTTAATTAAAAACTCTATTTTCTTTCTATTTGTGACCTCATTTGAACTTCTCTTCGCTTTATGATTGTTCATTTTTAGCCACTTCTTTCTCTTGTCCTACCCATAAATAATACTGATTTCCACATACTTAATTCTGACCCCTCAGGCAATTCAACATGAACATGTTTAACAGTTGATGTCTCTCTTAATTTCATCCCAAATACTCAGCTTATGTTTCTTATAGATGGGCACCACTGTGTTCTCAGTTTTTCAAGCCAAACATTCTAGTATATTCTAAATTCCTAATCCCTTCCTTAGCTCTACACATGGTAAACGAACATATCTCATTGTTGGTGCTATTGTAATGCTACCCCAGTCTGTCCACTTCTGCCCATTTCCTTTGCCACCCTTTTGAGATTGCAATTGTCTTTTCCTTGAATCATGGAAACTCCTTTCCAATCAGTCTTCTTGCTCCCACCCGGAGAGATCCTGGTAGAAATCAAGCTGATCATAACACTTCCTTACCCAAGCTATGTCACAGTCATAGTGTACAGCCTAAATGTAGAAGGATACATGAAGTGTGTCTTATTCTGACCCTGCTGCCCTACTTAATCTCATCCACTGCCACTCCTTACCTCATAGTTTTAACTCCAACCAAACTTGCAATTTGCCCAATATATCCTACTTTTCTCATCTGGATTTTGTATAGGTTGCAAGTCTATGTGGAATGGAGCTATCTTCCTACTTTATCTGATAGAGTTTTGTGTTCTGTTCAAGTATCACGTACATGTTACCACTTTGGGGAAACTAACCTAGACTTTCCCTTCCCACTCTGAACCCAAGACTGTGCATTCTGTGCTTACACACTCATCCCACTCTAGGAATGAATGCTTTAATGACTTTTTAGTGTACAACTCTGTATAGCAAATAACTGTTGAATTGGTCTCATCTACGTTCTCTGACACGTATGTGTCTAAAAATGACAGCAGTCACTAACCCAAAGGAACACATAAACTGCACTCAGATGGCATCACAGAGTGTCAAGTGACACATTCATAGGGAGGAGTATCCCTTGCTCTCTGTCTACCTGCTGGATGCTCTGATATTAATTACAATGATTTCTCACTATGGTAGTACTAAACAGGTTGTGTTTTATCTACTTCTATCTGACAGCTTTCCAGAAATGTAGCTAAAAGTTCTATCTGAAAGTATTTTCTTTTGAAAATTTATTTCCACCCTTAAGAACTCTTAGGTTTTACTCAGTTGCAGCAATTTCATATGTACAGTTCTCAAGGTAGAAAGGTTACATTTTTCTTTTCTCCTGTTTTGACACTTAGTCTTCATTTTGAATAACTGAGACCAAAGTCAAGGTTTTCAACCATTAGAGTGAAGTCTGGTGACATTTCGTTGTAAGGTATTCTCTATGTACTCAATATATTTTCTGAAAATTCTGTTTTTATTCTAAACATTTAAAGCAAGTTGATTTGATTCTTTTTTTTAACATAGTTTTACTTTTATTAGTACAATGATTTTTGCAAACCATTTATTTACTCTCTTGGGTATTTGGATAGTTGAGTAACTTACGGATTTTTTTTTTTTTTTTTTGGTTTCTTCTCCTTTGGTGGAAAGTGACTGTTTTTCTCTGGAGGAGCCATATCTTCTAAATAATTATTCATTTAATTTTATTTTTGATACCGAGGATTAAATCCTATGCCTTGTGCATGCTAAACATATGTTCTACCACTGAGCTACATTCAGTGAGCCACCCAACTGTTTATCAATGCTGCACAACCGTTCTAATATTAGTGTTGCAAAATGATAGCTATTTTATTATGTGCAGAGATGAAGTGCTTCAGGAACTCATAAAGGCCACTATGAGGATGACTTATCTGGGGCTTCAGTTAGGAAAATTCAAAGAGAGATGATTCAACAGTTACAGTATAAACTCATCTCTGTGTTTCTTTACTAACTTATCTGGTGGTTGACAGTAACTCTCTTGGGGACTTAAACTGGTTCTGTTGGCCAAAACACCTTGATGGGCTAGATTGGGCCTCTTCAGTGTATGGTGGTAGAATTTGAAGAAACTTTCAAAAAACAGAAAAGAAAACAAACAACAAATGGCATATGCCTATATGGTTAGCTATTCAAGAGACTGAAGTAGGAGGATCCAGGTTTGAGGCTAGCCTGTACTTACATACCTATCCCAGTGTAAGACTGTTTCTGAATTAAAAATATATATATATTAGGGTTGTAGCTCAGTGGTAGGCCTCAGGCACAACCCCCTATGTAGCAAATTAAAAACAAATCAAAACAACAGACAAAACACAAACCAAAGAACCCTGAAGGCTCATCATTTTTATTATCTATTTTTGGAAACTGTAAAGCGCCTTTCCCACATACACTGTTAGAGGTGCTAATAAATATCAGTCAAGGTTCCAGGGGAGAATGTCACATGGTAGGAGAACGTGCGAGAAGAGAAATGTTATGGTGTTCCTCTCTGGAAAACATAATGTCTCAGCCTACATTTTCACAATGTAGCTTCCCTCAGTAACAGTGGTATTACTGTGGTTTTCTTGAACTGTGTTATTTTAACTTGTCAAAGGACACTTAAAAAATATTTCTAATGCCTATATTTAAAATAATACACATAGTTGATATTCATTAAGCAAAACTCAAAAAATAAACGAAAGTAGCCAAGTAGAACTATATGCCATGATTTACTTAACAGTTCTCTGAATTCTAAGGGCTTTTTATTCATTTTTTTTTATCATGCTATGTTAAACATTTTTAAATAAATCTTTGCTTCTATTTTATTTCCATAAGATATATTTCTAGGAGTGCAGTGATCCTAACAGTGGAGTTTGTAGTTACTGCACAGAAAAGCAGCCCCAAACTGTAGTCAGTGTATGTTTTCTTTAATGGGTTGGTTTGTGATATTATAGACATCTCACCTTAGGTATTCAAGAAAAATAGTTTTAATGTTTGTTGTTATCCTTTATCTAATCTCAGAATTATTACCCAAGGTCAGTGTTAAAAAGGAATAGGGTAAGATACCTAATTACTATATAATCATTTGTGTAGAATACTACAGGAAAAAATACCATTGGTCCAAAAAGTAAGTAAACACTAATTCTGACCATATCATTCCTTAATCCATTTCTGAACTAACTACAACTAAAAAGTTTTTTTTTAAATTTAAACCTAATTATTTAGTAATTGTGAAACACGAAGCAGTATAACTATACAAATTACAGATGTTTTTCCAGAAAGCTTTTCATATCATCTCGTACTTAGAGGATACCCAACCCCTGCCCCAAGTATGTTCCACTAGTCTTTGTCTTTACATTTTGATAGAAAGAAACAATCCATGAACAGTATTTGTAGTTCTACCTTAGTAAATTTTTAGGATTTGGTAGATCATACTAAAACAGTGTAAGGGAAAAGTAATCTAAAATTATAATTTCAGTAATGCTGAAACTTCATGGGAAATCCACTGGGTTATTCCTGATATATCTAAAATAATGATGGAGAGATTATTCCTAATCCTTATATAAAATAAAAATGTCACAGTGTAGGCAAGACATTTTATACTGTTATAGCTGCTCTAATGTGGGCCAAATCGATGTCAATACTAAATCTAGGACATACTTTGTGAAGACAAGAATAAGCAGTAATCTATTAAGTACTATTTCAATAAATCAGTAATAAAACATATTGCCCTCCCCGCTCCTGGAAGGCTCATGTATTGCGCTACATTTCTCCCCAGCCTCCACTCATTCAGCTTGTGATATAAGCCTCAGTTAAAGGTTTGTAAGATCTAGGTTCTTACTATATGACTTTGAGCAAATCGTTTAGCCTCTTTAGGTTTTAGTTTCTTAAAGGTAATAACAGGAAGTGGACTACAGTGATCTCAGCTTTTCTAATCATTGTTTGATTTGTAGCTTCATATGAAAGCTGAAAACTGTCAATCTGGGAATCATTATGCAATGTTAATTTTATGTGCACAGAGAAGGGTGCCTTTAACCCACATTCCTTTGTAACTTGTCTCAGAGGTTCCTACCTGCGAAGCAGGTTATGCAGTCTTTTAATCATTCCAGCCAATTAGCTATTTATGTGGCATTTAATACCAGTGTCTAGTTTCCTGACAAGGAAAAGAAAAAAAAAAATCTTCTCACTTGTATTTTCAAAAAATCTGGCAAACCATTTCTGAAGGGATGCTTATTTGCAAACAGCTTTTGGATCTTTTACTACTGTAGTAGTATGCAAAGCATATTGCTATTTCACGTCTATCGTTGTAAAACTCCAGCTGATATTTGGTGGAAAAATAAAGTATCTTATAACTTTTATCATCTGAACCCAGGAAAGGTTCTCCAGTTCCCTTGGAAGAACTGAACTGATTACATGTTACAATTTCTGTGCCTGCTTTTAGTCAAATGGTTCTTCAGTAGAAGGGAGAAGAAAAGGTAGAAATTTATTAATATAGAGAAATTAACGTTGGCAGACGAGCATAAAACAATATTTTTCCTTTTCTTTTTTATCAAGGATGTTTCATCCATCCACCATTATCAATGGAATAAGTTATTACTATTGTGTTTGTATTTTGGCTTGCAGAACAAAAACGTCGGAGGGGTATTTTCAAACATGTAAAGTTTTACATGTATAAATTGCTTATGAAACTTGAAAAT
Organism: Dasyprocta punctata; assembly: GCA_004363535.1. Lineage (NCBI taxonomy): Eukaryota > Metazoa > Chordata > Mammalia > Rodentia > Dasyproctidae > Dasyprocta > Dasyprocta punctata. Next base: position 25,372 of record RJWM01020342.1, read on the forward strand.
TACATTTTATATTAATATGTTCTTATGCATCTTACAGTTATTAAATGTAGATGATTATAGTTAATTTTTGATATTGAAACATTTTCAATGTAAGGAAGAAAGTGGGAAAAAAAAAAGTGAAGGAATGATTTAGGAAAAATTTCTCAAAGTATACTCTTAAGCTTTCTGACACAAAATTTTGCCCAAATCAAAAACAATCCCCGTGGCTATAAAAAGAGACATCTTCAGCTTACTACTTTCCTCCCTATAAGTAGTTATGCAATCTGCATTACTAAGGCAAATATAAAATTATCTCTCATTGCATTGCTCTAAAGAATGTGTTTGTTTTCAGCACGTCCCGTAGCTTACAGTGAGTGCATCCAGTACTGTACTAAGGAAGTGTTGCAAGTTACTGAGCCATGACTAATTTATTATCTGTAGAGATGCCTGTACACTTAATAAGGTGTTAATTGCATTCAAGTGACACAACTGTAGTTGGAAAGATAATTTGGTGCACCTTATCAGAGCTGATGGAGCTGGGGAAAGCCTTCAGGTTACACTGCAGAAGGAAGGGCCGTTTCATGCAGCTCGGCAGCACTGGAGAATGGACACTTAGCAGCCTGACTAGTGAATGCCGTGTATCCTATCACCATTAATGAAGGGCATTTCAATTGGTAATCAGCGTAAATTGAAGCTTTGTTCTGTAATGTTTTGACTTGCTGTCTTTTAGAAAGGTATTAGTGTGACCAGCAGGAATATAAATTGTTTACTTAAATGCTGCTTATCTCCTTCAGTAAATCAGTTAGGACTTCCACGTTGCCTACTGGGCCACCCGAACATATTCATATGGAAAGTGAAAAACATGATGAGCCACCTCCGAGTCCATGTATTTCCAAAAATGAGGATGTGAGCAAAAATTGTGTATAAATGAGACAACTAAATGCAAAATCGTAGGCGTTTGAATTGCGGTTAACATCCACTGCAGTGCACAAGCTTGTCGTCACAGGTGTATAGCAGAGATCATGTGCTAAACCTTTGCTCCCTGGGAGAATTTCACACATTATACTGTTACTTTGGACGCCAGATCGCGTACTGTTCTGCACGTGATCTTTTGAAGATAACGGATGATTAGTGTTCATAGTAGATTCATAAATGTTAAACCAAAATAAGTAAACATGGAATTTAAAATATTTGAGCCTTATAAAATCATCATCACCTTTAAGATTTGGGTTGGTATATCCTTTTGCTTTTCACAGTTCGTTCTCTGGAATAAAATGTTTGATGTTTCATCCGTTTTATTTTGGTTCTGTGTAGACAGCATTGACATCAATGTAATGGTTATCTAATAAATTAATATTTGGCATTTACTGAGTACAAGCTCTGGCCTAAATAATATATATCTTAAAGTTAAGTGAAAGTTGAATGAAAGTTATTTCTTTCCACAGCTGCCTATAGCTATGAGATTTGTTTTCCTTTTGTGGAATCAGGAGTGTTTCACTTATTTGATCTTTCTTTTTTTCTTTTCTTTCTATTTTTCTCTTTCCCTCCTCCTACTCTGTTGGTCTACTTAAGTTACAAAATGGAATTTGGTGAGATTGTAGAGGACTTCACAGTATTTTCACATATGAAAATACTGATGGAGAGGTTTTTGGCACAGCTACGTCTGTTTATTGAAAGAATATAAAGATTGCCCCTCTTTAAAGTTATACCTTTCAGTGATGGTTAAGTTAACCAATTGGACTCAAATAACTTACCCGGTGATAATACAATGTGTAAATTATAATTTTTTTTTTTTTGATACAGGGGATCGAACTCATGACCTCGTGCTTGCCAGGCAGGCACTTGTGCCGCTTAGCTAAATCCCTGACCTGTAAATTTGATACTGAATTGTGTGCTTATGAGTCAGCAACACGTTGCTCGTGAAATGTTGTTCTGATAATAGAAACTGTGGATGAAGGAAAAGAATTATGTGAGAAGTTGTAGGAATACTCATTTATGTTCATTATTATATATTTTCAGCAGATGTTCCTGCCTATTAATAATATGGAAGATTTGAAAAATTACTATAATTTAGGGAACTTTAAGGGTTAAATGTGTACCTGAGTGTGGAAAAATATGATTCAGTATCAATTAAATAGTCTTTCTAATCTTTTCCCCTTTCAGTCCTACCATATTTTATGACATCTAGTTTACCTGAGTATTAAAATTACTCTGATAGGAAAAAAGGACCAATAAAAATTGAGATGTATAGTGATTAGGTTAGTGGGAAAGGTTAACGTGAGCAAAAAATACTATACTAGGATGTAAAGATGTGGACCCTAAGGAAATTTCTAAATAGCATGTGATTATATAAGGATTCTCTCTTTCTCTCTCTCTCCCCATCTCTTTCTCTCTATCTCTCTCTCTGTCTTTGTGTCTCTGTCTGTCAAATAGGGAGGTAAAAAATTCCATTTATGTAATATAAATAAATTTTCACAAGATTTTCTGGAAGAGGTAGTTAGTTCCTTAGTGGATAATATGGAAAATACTCATAAAAAAGGTAATATTTGAGCTGGAGCTGGAAATCTGTACAATTTAGAAATATTCCAGGTAGGAGTAACGGGATTAGAAAAGGCATAATAGAAGCTGTGTATGAGATTCACTGGATGGAGAATGGGAGGTAATTATAATCTGGATGAAGATTAGGGTAGTAAGAAAAAGACAAAACAAATCGAAAGAAAATTGTGAAGGAGGACCCCCTAGGTGTCTCACACCCAGGAAGTGAATATTCCTGGTTTCCTATGGCTCTAGATTTGGATCCTTAGCTTGGAAGGTCCAAAAACAAATGATTTTACCAGCTGAGCCCAGAGTAATTCAGCTCGGGGGAACTGACAAACTCCCGATGAACCCACACACACACACGCACACGCATGCACACATGCATGCACACACACACACACACAGCAGAAAGAGAAATGAAAAGACCAATTTAGTTGTGGACAACTTGCAAGGAAAATGTGATGGGGAAGTAAAGAAATGAAAGTTGGCTTCCAGTCTGTTAGAGCTGTTTAAATATGTACAACTTGTCAGACTTCACTTATTTGCTGGTTCAAACAAAATCACTTCATTATTTGATGTGAAAACTGCTGTCTGCTTAGTCTTACCCCACACCTTAATGATACTGTTTGCAAATCTTTAGTTTTTCCTTTTTTTTTTTTCTCGCCATTGCCAGGAGTCTTTATAACGTATTGCATGACTCATTCAGCAGGTGCCTTTATTTTGGGTTTCAGTGGGCACAGCTTGCAGAGCCTCTCGAGTTGCCTCTGTGGCAGTGAATTCCCTTAAGCTGCCCGCTTCTGTTCGCCTGCACTGCCGACTGTGCCCCAGGGGCTGCTGGGTTTGCAAAGCCATCCCTTGGAGCTTTCGTGGACAGGGAGCCTCTGGTTGCCAGGGTGCTGCCTTTGTCCCAGCTGCGTGTTGTGTCCCAGCTTCTGCCCATCCTGTCCCAGCTGTTACGAGCTCTCCCGTACTGGGCCTTCATTAATGTTCTGGACTGCAGCTCTCATTCCCACTTCTGCCACCGGAAAATGCTATGCCTTTCTCTGTGACATATTCCTATAGCAGAACTTTTTTACTATTTTTGAGTAAAAGCTTTTTGTAGCTATGTTTGCTTTGTTCAGAACACACACACACACACACACACACACACACATGCTGACACACACAGTCCTTTTCTTCTCCCCTATCCAGAGCCATCAAGTTGACCCAAATCAGACTTTGCCATCTCCTTTGACTTTTCAGCCTTGACGAGTCCAGATCGTTGGCTCGGCCTTGATGTTGAATTTATCTCTAGATGCTAACCTCTGTCTCTGCAAGTTAGCTTCTCTTACCTGCCCTAGTTTTGTCATACGTTTTTGTAATCTCAGTAGCAGCACGATCCATTTAGAAATTAACCTCAGAGACTCATATCTCTTCTTTGTGACCCATTTAATAATTAACTTACGATTAATTAATTTTATTGTTGTTGCTGTTTTTCCTTTGCTGTAAGGAGAAGATCACCCATTTGTTCTTGGGATAGGGTTGCACATTTGGAAGGAATGAAAATTATTCCGTATGACAAGCTAAGCAGAAATGTGTGTGTCTAAGTTTTGGGTCCTTTTTTCCCCTAAGAAAAATAAACAGGTTCTTTAGAGTTACTGGTACCTTACATCTTGAGATTCAGGTAGATAATCAATAGCCATTGCCATGGAAAGAGGAAGATAGAGACTTTAGAAGGAAGAACATGCTGCTGGATGATAGGAAACACAAGCAGGAGAAGAGAGACGAGTTTCAGGTTCATTGGGGCAGTGGTCTGAACCTACTCTGCATGTGTGTGTTGAGACTGATATGAGAAATGTGTGTAAGGGACTAAAGGAACAGGGCAACAAGAGCTCTCGCCTTGGGAGCCAGGGCATGGCACACATGCAGCAAAGTTTGGCCTAGAGAAGGCAGAGCTGCTGGATAATAGTCTTCCTGTAAAGGATTGATTTTCTTGGGCAGGAATTTTCTTTTAGTTTTGGAGCCAGCATCGCAGCTCTGGGAAGGTGGTGGAGAGCTAGCATCCAGTCCATGCCACACATGTCAACGAAGTGCACTGTCAGCTGCAGATCGAGAGATGCCCTCGGGCCTCCCTCTCTGAGGGCTGACATATCAGGTTATGTTTTGCATAAGTCCTAGAACCCTTAACTGATCCAGGGTATAGGTAGGAGGTCTGTTGACTTCCGCTCAGTCTGATGGGTCTCAGTCTGGTACAAAGTTCACACAAAACAAAGACACAGGGCACTGCCTGCCTTTCCAGCGACCCACAGCTCTTGAGGCCACACAGCAGTTTGGTGGAGTTGGCAGATAGATAAGGATACTGGTTGTGGTGAGGATGCATATGCATTGCTGCTACCACACATCAGACATAGCTGACTCAGTCTCTGCTCGTGCAGGATTCTCCTAGTATCCTATAGGCAGTCCCATTATCTTCAATGAAATGCCTGTTAAGCTAATTGAAAATAATGAATGCAGAGTTGAGTCATTGGAGAAGAAGTTTTGGCATTCTAAATTGCTAGTGTAATAGAGTGATAAATACATTTATCTCTCTCGTGGAATGTCTGCCAGGATATTTAAAACATAAACGTTTAGTTTCAGGGCATTCTGTTCCCTAGCGTTTTGGGATATTTTGGAAATTGCTTCTGTGTTCTCATCTTTCTATATACTGGCAACCTGGCAGTTTACTGTTACTGCAAATAACTCAGAAGTTTGAAAATTAAAGATATTTTTAGAATTACCTTGAGCTTCGTAACTAAATGTGTGATTCTGCCCAGTGTGAGCAACAAATTTATAGTTTTGTCTGTTAGAGTAAATCTAGGAAGGGTTCTTCATTTTGTGTTGACTTCTGCTGCTTCAAATTTTATTTTTGGAGTTTTTCCTTAGTCTTTCACCACCGTAGTTCTCTTTATCCTATCAAAAGTTATTTAGGAGCTCATGTTTCCAGTGGTGTGTGTAGTATGGTCCAGCCATGGACACGAATGCAGAAGCCAGGAAAAGTGACTGATTTTTCAGGGGAAAGTTTGATTTTAGATATGCAGAGATTGAGATTCTGATGATATAGTCAGGCAGAATCTCTAGCAGGAGTTGGGAAATGTTGAGGTCAGTATCTAAGTATTTAAGAGGCATTCACATAGGACCTTGTATTGAAAAATGCCCAATCCAAGGCAGCTGAAGAGAGAAAGGGGGTCAGAGAGACTAGCAAATGACCAAGATGCACAGTAGTTTAAGGGGGCACTTGGGGAGTGGGGAGGCGGCACTCAGGCAGCCTTGGTTTCTTCTCCCTGTTGACTTCTGCTGTAACTCACTAGCCAAATTTCTGCAAGCACAGCAGCACCAAGAAAATGAAACCCGACAGCCTTCACATTAAACAATGGCTGCTTCTGGTAAATCATTCAAGCCTCTCCTGCCGTGTTCCTGCCCAGGAGGAGCAGGAATCTCCTTCGGAGGGCAGTGCAGGAGCCTGTTAGAGCAACACCGTCACCTCGTTTTCAGGGCAGCTCTGGCTCCATATGACAAAATCCATGACCAAAAATGATAAAGCCAGTGTTTTTCATCCAGACTACCAGGGCACGCTCTATTGAGATTTGAGAAAAGAGTAGATCCTATGCCAAAGGAACCCCATCTTTGCAGATTTATTTTTAAACACTATGATTTTTTTTGTTCTTTGGATAGCACCACACTAAGATGAATAATAAAGTTGTAAAATTATATACACAGTGTATCAGCCAGCCTTGGATGTATAAATCTTATCAGTAGGACCTGTCAATAGAACAGGATCTCCAAAGAATTTCCCCAGTGAACAGCTGCCTTCCTAGATCATGAGAATTAAGGAGAAATAACTAGTGTTGAGTTTTCTTTGACACGTCTTTGAAAGACTCCCTTCGCGTGGTCCAGTTTATGGTCGATAGAGGCCGTCAGTATTTCATCATCTGAGCTAACCTCAGTGCCCCTGTCTGGATTACTGGACCAACAGCGTCTTCCATAGGTCTTGTTTGTTCTCTAAAGCATATCCTAAGTCCCAAGAGTGTGTTTAATAAATGTTTCTGACCTTCCTGCAGAAAGCTCCCTAAGAGCCAAACAAAGACATCATCTTTGATTCCTCTCGATCGTCTCTTTGCTCATGTTCTCTCATGTCCAGTACTTGTTCTACGTTATGTTAAATATATCCATGTCCCTTACTTCCCATGCATATTCTCTGTGGCTTTCTCAGTTTGTAAATTTTTTAAGAAGAGATTAAGGAATTTTCATTTTCAAATATTCCTTGTAGTTTCTAACTAAGAGCTAAGTCAGTAAAAGTTCAGTCAAAGATTAAGAAAGAATCAAAATAAGTATATAAAATATAATTTCAGCTTGTTTGCATTCAAATTACTATGTTTTATGGCAATAGTTGCCTTTAAGGAAGATTCACTCTATTATTAGAAAGAATCACACACACACAGTTCCTTTCTAACATATTAGGAATTCTGTGTGTGTGTGTGTGTGTGTGTGTGTGTGTGTAAAACAACAATACAGTGAGAAAAACCCATATTGTTGTGACTTTTGTTCGCATGGCATGTAGAAATAAAAATAATCACAGAAAAGAAAATAATATGATTCATTCAGAAAATAACATAAATGTAAGTAAATTATTTTCTGTGAATTCAGTGCTTGATATGCAAGTATCCCAACTAAGAATTTTTGTAATTGACAACTTATCTACATAGTCCCCCCCATCTGAAAGCCAAGATTTCCTGACACCTGCCAAATAACTAGTGTGTTCTAAATTGGAATGAAATAGCCCATAACTATATTTGAATATGAGTTCAAAGTTTATTATCTGCTACAAGGGGCAAAACATAAAGCTGATATTTTCAAACTTACTGAACTGAATTTCAAGATTCATCTCGATGTGCCTTTGCACAGTGAAACTCTGGAAGATATGTTAAATTTGTATCTCAGCACTTCCAAATCCATACAATTCTTGAGACACACAAACAGGAGTATGGAAAATGGTAAAATCACTTCCAAACAAAATATCTTTAACAAAACCCGTCAATATCTAGAATAGGCTTTTGTATTTTTTTTAGCATGAGAAGCGCTAATAAAGGCAGAAGATAACATTTATATTGTTAATTAAAGTGTGAACTTGCTTTGGGAATTTCATCAGAATCAGTTTTCTTGGAAATCTTTCTATTCTCTGAAAAAAAAAAGGTTTAATTTTCTTTAATGACTTCTGATGAAGCCAGGATGAAGGTAGACCCAGGAGCTGTGTGTTTTCAACTCACAGGTTACTCAAGTCAAGAGTGAAAGCTTGAAATGATTCAACGAACTTTTATTGCAGCTCTTTTATACAAATACGAGTTTTCACATGCCATGAAATCTGATACTTTATTTTCAACCTGTCAGTTGCAGATTTCTGAGTAAATGTGAGACACTTGAGTAGAGGAACCAGGTCACTTAATATATGGGCAGCCCTGCTCCAGGGCCAGACATGATAGTCAGGCTTCTCAGTGGGAGATGGATTTTTATCTCTGGACTTTTAAACAATGTCGTATAATTCATAGTATCATAATAACTACCGTGTTAAATTATAACATTCGTACACGTTAACCCTTCCTATCGTTGGTTCCACATCCACAGATTCAATAAACAGCAGATGGAAAATATTTTCAAAATATATTTGCAGTGAATCAGGAAGAGAGTTTTTTCTCTAACAGTCCCTGAGCAATACAGTACAACAATTATTTCAAAGTATTTACATTGTATTAAGTATTATAAATAATTTAGAGATGATTCAAAGTATATGGCAAACTGTGCATAAACTGTATGCAAAAGTTATGCCATTTTGCTATCTGGGGGAAGGGGTCCTGGAACCAGTCTCCCACGGTAACAAAGGGAGCTTGTACCTACACGTGGCCACACCTGTTTAGGAGCAGTATGTTGCATTTGTAGTGTTTGCCTAATTGCCCTACAAATGCAATCCAAAGTCTGGCTTAAGCTTTAGTTCTGTCAGTTCTTTCCTCATTTGGCCCACCTTTTCTTTCTTTTTGTATCTTAAACTTGGGCCAAATTAATCTCTCCATCGCTTTACTCCTACAGTGCTTTCCACTTATCTGTGTTGTGACCAGTGATATTGTAAACACATTCCTATTTACATATTTATCTCTTTAACAGAAGTGTAGATTTTACCAAGACAGTGATCAGTTGCTCATTTTTGTGATCTGACATATACTTGGACAAATGGTTTTATTTTCAAGTGAAAAAAAAAATAAATGTACATGTGAGTGAATTAATGTAAGTTACATGAGCTAGTAAATAAACGAATAGATGAGTCCTTCCTATCTTTTCACAATGATCTTTGTTTCTCCTGCCTTTAGAGCTATTAAATCAACTTTATTGACTTTATTGAACTATAGTTTAAACTGTACCCTTTTTTTTTTTCTTTTTTTGCGGCACAAGGGATCAAACTCACAACCTCACACCTGCCAGGCAGGCGCTTAAGCCAGCTCTAAGTTTTAGAGGCAGGGTCACACTATGTAGCTCAGGCCGGCCTTGCGCTCGCGTTGTAGCCCAAACCGGCCTCGAACTCACAACGCTCCTCCTACCTCAGCCTCCCGAGTGCTGGGATTAAAGGCGTGTGCTGCCACGCCTGGCTAAATTGTAACCTTTTAAAATGAACAATTCTAGGAATTTTGAGCACTCATAAAGCATGAGCACAATCAAGATGCAGAACACTTCCTGCAGATCCAAAGGTTCCTTAATCCCTTTTGTAACCTTTTCTCCTTCTCCTTGCCACTCTTCATCTGCATTCTGTCCTTGTACCTTGCTTTGTAGATTTTACGATTTTAGGTAAATGAAATCATAAAGTATGTGGGGTTTTTTTGGTATAGATTGTTTTTTTACTCAACACAATGATTTGCATGTACCAGTAGTTCATTCTTTGTTATTTCTGAGTAATATTGCATTGTGCAAAGCTATCATATTTATTTATTCATGCAACTATTGAAAGATGTGATGGTTCTAGGCTTTGACAATTATGAGAATAGCTGCTTGAACCTATAGACGAGTACTTATATATAAGTATTTGTGTGACATATACTTTCATTTAACTAGGGTAAAAAATTAAGAGTCATATAGCTGGATCATATATGAATTTTAACTTTTTTTTTACAAAGCGATTGTACCAATCTATAGTCTCACCAATAATTCATAAATTTCAGTTACTACACATCTTTATCAACGTTTCATATTATCGATCATTTTAAAATCAGCGATTCCAGCAGGCTTGCAGTGATAACTCATTTTTCTGTCTGATGATGTTGAATATCTTTTCAGGTGCTGGTTGGTCAATCATATTGATATTTTTTTTTTTCTGTATGGCTTGGTCTTTTGTTTCCTTTTATGGTTCATGCTTCTCTCTCTTTTACTGTTATCTAAAGAGAAAATTTTGCTCAATTTAGGATTCTTAGGTTCCTAACTATTTTCTCCAACTTTCAAAGCTTAGCTTTCAAATTTGGATCTAGGATTCATTTCATTTTTGTCATAGGCTTTTTGTTTGTTTCAATTTTTACCATATACATATCCAGTTGTTTATTGAAAAGTTTTGACTTTTCCCAATTAATTGATTTACATCTTTGTTTAAAATCAAATGATTGTGCTCCAATGTCTAGTACATCATTGTTCCTAATGCCTGAGGTATGCAATCAGGTTAAATAACCATCTATGGATGAATTGTATCTTGATCAATTTTGTGCTACTCTAACAGAATACATAGGCAAGACAACGTATACTGAACAGAAGTTTAGGGGCTTATGGCTTGGGAGACCTGTAAGTGCAGTATTAAGGGCCTGACGTCTGGTGAGGCATCTTGCAACAACGTCTTACCATGCAAGGGCAGAGGAAAATCTAGAAAAGCAAGATGTAAAATTTGAAGTCTAGAACCTTTTTTAGGGAGACTTTCTTTCAAAAATACATACATACATACGTACATACATATATACATACATACTGCATAGACTTTCAACCATTTGTGAGAGTGAAACCCTCATGGCTTAAATACTTCCTATTATAGTTCACTTCCCAACACTGTTGCATTGGGAGTTAAGTTTCCAACACATGCTTTCAGTTAAGTTTCCAACACATGCTTTCTTAGGAGAGCTAACAAATGGATAAAGAAAATGTAGTCTACATACACAATGGAATGCTATTCAGCATTTATAAAGAAGGAAGCCCTATCATTGGCAGATATGTAGATGAACCTGGATAATGATATTTTGTCAAATGAAGTAAGTCAAGCATAGAAAGAAAAGTCTCACATAATGTCACGAATATATAAAAATCTAAATCACAGAAGCAGAGTAGCATGGCAGTGAATGACACCTGGGGAGTGGGAGCAATAGGGAAATATTGCTAATTATATACAGAATTAGTTAGGAGCCATAATTTCGAGAGCTGCATCATACATCATGGTGACTGTAGTTAATAACAATGTATTACATATTTGAAAAACCGGGACAATAATTTCAATTGACAAAGTAATTGTACATCTTTGTGAGGTACAGTGGAATTGTTTTTGTGTACGTGTACATTGTGTGTTGATCAACTCAGGATTTTTAGTTATCTGTCATCCCAGTTTTCATTTTTTTTTCTTTGTGGTGAGAATATTTAATATTCTCTTTAACTATTTTTAATTATATGGTATGATATTGTTTAAAAGAATCAGTAGTCTGTATAATAGAACATCGGAACTTACTCCTCCTGTCTGCAGTGACTTTGTACCTGTTAACCGGTCTTTTCTCATCCCCCACTCCCCAGCCTCACAGCCCCTGTTAACCAGTATTACGCTTTCTACTTCTGTTTACTCAGCTTTGCTGTATTCTACATGTGAGGGAAGTCATGCAGTATTTGTCTTTGAGTATCCGGTGTATTTTTCTTAGTATTATGATGGCCAGGTTCATTCAGATTGCCACAAATGACTGGATTTGATTCCTTTTTATGGCTGTATAGTATTTAATTGTTTATATATATACCACATTTTCTTTATCCATTCATCTGCTGATGGACACCTAGCTTGGTTCTAGATTGTGTCTCTTGTGAATCATACTGCATTTAAACATGGCAGTGCAGATATGTTTTGTATATTAATTTAATTTTCTTTGGGTATACACCCTGTAACAAGATTGCTAGTTCATATGGTGGTTCTAAGGCTAGTTTCTTGAGTAAACTTCATACTGTTTTCCATAATGGTTATATTAATTTACTTCCAACAATGGTGGGTAGTACTTTCCCTTTCTCCAATTCTTTACCAGCAGTTGTCATTTTTGTCTTTTTGATTACAGCCATTTTATTGGGGTAAGATGCAATCTCATTATGTTTTGATTTGCATTTCCCTGGTAACTAGTGATGTTTTACATTCTTCCAAACATTAGTTAGCCATTTTTGTACCTTATTTTTGAGAAACGCCTATTCAGATCCTTT
>RJWM01020343.1:0-37336 GCA_004363535.1 Dasyprocta punctata
TTTGGCTCAGTGCCTTAAGCGCCTGCCCTGGCAGGCGCGAGGTTGTGAGTTCAATCCCCGGTGCTGCAAAAAAAAAAAATAAAAGATAAAATAAAATAAAATTATAGCTACTTAGGAAGCTAATGCAAGAGGACTGCAAATTCAAGATTGGTCTAGGAAACTTAGCAAGTACATTACTCAAGAGAAAGAAAAAGAAAAAAGAAAAGAAAAGAAAAGAGAGGTAGAGAATGTAGCTCAAGGGTGAAGGGCCCCCGAGTTCAATCCCAAATCCCCAGTACTACAAGGGAGAAAAATAGCATGCACCCTTTTGAGTTCTGACAGAAAAAAACCAAATGATTCACACTTGTGTACCTCTGACGTACAACCAATTAGTTGATCAAAGTTACCATTATCTCCATTTTACAGAACAGGAAATTAAACTTCAGAAAGATTAAGAAACTTGCCCAAACCCACAAAGTACATGAGAGGCTTAGTTTGGATTCCAATCCACGGCTAACCTCAGAGCTCATGCTTTTTAGTTATTTTGGGATTTTCAAACACAAATCTTCAGGGATCTGTAAATCCACCTCAAAACATCTTGTTTTATCTTGAAGTTTTCACCTAAATGTTGATTTTTAAAACACATAAACATAGAGTTATGTTTTTAAAAAGACCTAAGTGTAGGTTTTAGCATTTAAATGATCATCTTGAAAGTGAGTACTGATCCTTGATTTTCCACATTGTCTTTTTCTTTTTCTTTTTTTCTTTTTTGGTGCTGGGGATCGAACGCAGGGCCTTGTGCATGCAATGCAAGAACTCTACCACTAAGCCACATCCCCAGCCGCACACACTGCATTTTAAATCTTAGTGATATCAGGTATTAAGTTCTTTGGTTTTCATGCACTAATACTTAGTTAGAAAGGACAGAGGTGATGATACATAGTTAGTATGGTCATATCAATTAAAAGTCAAATGACTTGCTATAAAAAACTAATGCTTCACTGAAGTTCAGAGATAGAAACACAGTGGGAGAAAAGAATGAGACACAGAACACACAGGCTCCACAGGAATAAGTGTCATATTCATGTTTTTAACCACCAGTTTAGTTCTAGCAAAATACCTACTATTGTTAGTGTGAAATACATTGGTTTTGATATTTTTATATTTAATTTATAAATTTGTTTTGGTCTTATAATTGTGGAAGAGATACAAGTACATGTTTACAATTCAAAGTTTTTACTTATACATATTTTGGTTAAATAATAAAAACCAATCAACATCAAGGCCATGTAAGAATGTTCAAAATGTCTTTTCATTACACATATTGAGAAATGTCATTCTACTCAATTAGTAATTACAAGCCATGTTAGAAGACTTCTGTGACACAGGAAAACATTTTCAATGTATTAAATTAAGGTACAAAGGGTAGTACAATCTCTCTCACATGTGTATATGAAGCACACATAAACAGAAAAAATACAGATTAGGAAATAGACTGAAATGTTAATATTCAGGTTTTGGTAGGAGAATTACAGGTGTTATTTATTAACATTGCTGTAAGGAACAGCCAGTCGAGACCACCAGGCTTATATAAAGGCACTATGGTCTAGAATTCATTGCATCCTGGTGCAGGCAGACAGAGGGTGAAAAGGCCATCTGTAGGGAACAAAGAGAAGTGGGCTTTTTAATAGGTCTTGGGACATTTGGCAGGAAGATCTTAGTAAATGTCAGTGATCAAAGTTCTCTGGATGTTTTGTGTCTCAAAAGACATGAAAGACTTTGAGATGTTCCATGTGAGTGCTTGGGTATCTTTAGATGTAGTCCATGTTCTATTTTATCCCTTTTATGATAGCATGTGCTTGTGGAGGGCAACGGTGCTGAGTTGAGAACAAATGCCTTTGCTGTCGGACAGTTTGGGTATTGTAGAGTCATGTGCAAATCGAGTCTTACAATTGCTATCTGGTTTTTTGGGTGATCGTATTTACAATAACTATTAAAGGGGTGGCATTTAAGTGTGACCAAAAAAGAAAAAATTCAGTTATTAATAGCTCATCCTTTCATGTATCCAATTCATTTGTAGCTCAAGCTCTTCTCAGAGAAATATAATCAACCTTAGAGTTAAGATCTGTTCGAAACTTAAATGTATATAAAGTACTGTACTAGTCAACCAATAACTTAGTGTGCTTCAGGTATCAAAGATCAACAAAGCACCCTGTGCATGGTAGAAGCTACTGGTCTGGGTGGGAACCATAAGCCAATGGTTACAGAAAGGCACCAAGGCAGAATAACAACACAGGACAGCAAAGGAATTCTGTAACTCATTCTGATGGGAGGGTGGGGCAGGGAAGGTTGCTTCAAGGTAACACACAAACTGAGTCCTAAGACACCTATGAGAGAAGGGTTGTGAAAACATGAGATGGCAGATTATCTAACAGGTAAAATCCATATGTAGATCTCACAACACTGAACTCACTGGTGATCCGATACCAATCCCTTCTGGGAACCTATAGCACTGGTCTTTACTATCCATGTGATATGTACTACCTGGCATCACAATTAAAGCAGCTCCCTCAACAAGACTATAACCACTGAGGTGAATACGTACATGGACTCTCATCATTTGTTAATGACAATGTCTTGCCTGAGACTTCTAACAGGCTTTAACCTCAACACACTGTAGTCTCTGTTGGCATTTTAAAAAGTACATACATATTTAACCTACACTCAATTTTTTTCTCTGAAAACTCAAAACATTAAAACAATAGACTTGTGTGTATGTGTGTGTGTGTGTGTGTGTGTTTGAAACTGAACCCAGGTCCTTGCAAGGGTTCTATTCAACTAAGTTACATCTTCAGTCCTCAGATCCATTTCTGTAACTCTGACAAGAAAATTAGCTTCTGTACTATATATAAAACCTCGCACTTTCTCTTGCAAGCCAGCAGAGCCTCAACTGGTATGTTTTCCAAGGCAGGATAAGGAAATACAGTGTCTGTCTGTTCAAGAAATTTTTCAAATAAGCTGTGGTGATGGTCACGAATACCTCCATGCTATAGCTGATCCGCCTAGGTGAAAAACTCTCAGAAGGTATGCCACCCATGTGACATACCAGGCTTGTACTATATATAACACTGAATAACTGAAAGTAACACAAATGTCTAACGTGGGTGGGGGTGTGTACACAAGGTATGGGACATTCACTCAAATGATATTTATAGACTAGGATTTGCTTTAAAATATTCTAGCAAAGAAATGCTAAAAGGAATAGATGAAACACATGTGACAAAGTCTTGACAATATGTGAAACCATGTGAATCTATTCAGTATACTATTATTTTCTGTATGATCAAATTTTTTTATAATTAAAAATTAGAAAAATATGCAGAACCAAATGAAAATATTCACAATGGTGGTTTATGGAAAAAAGCAGGATATAAAATGATAGGTCATTCTGATTATAATCATGTAAAATATAACTGTGTGACTAACTCAAGAGCAGTAACTATAGTACCCTAGTGCTTGTAGTTTTTTTTTTTTTTTGTACCAAAAATTGAACTCAGGATCTTGCACTTGCCAGGCAGGCACTGTGACACTGAGCTATATCCCAAGCCCTTTGTAGGATTTTTTTCTTTTGAAGAGAAAAATATAAAATTTCCAAACACAACAATTAGGCGGTAACAATGGTATATACATTGCATACTGTTATCTTCAAATTAGTTACTCAGAGTACAGGACATCTACATTTAATTGAAAAATACTAGCACAAACCTTTCTCTTCACTGAGCTCAGAGAAATAAGTAGTATAAATAAACTATCTTTTATGTATAGTTTCTTTCAGCTTCTCACACTAGTGAGACAATACATGTTTACACATGTGTATCTGATTTATTTCACTAATGAGTATGGTGTCAAGTTGCATCCATTTACCTATAAAACTCTCAAGTTTATTCTTCTTTATAGTTGAGTAGTACTCCATTGTATAAAAATACCATATCCTTTTTACCCATTCCTCAGTCAATGGACATTTAGATTATTTCCAACATCTAGCTATTACAAATTGTGCTGCTGTAAACATGGGTGCACATATGTAGCTGTGGTATGTTTTTAATTCTTCTGGGAAGATATCCAGAAGGGTAACAGCTGGGTCAAATGGGACCTCCCATCCTAGTTTTTTGAGGAATCTCCACACTGATTTTCATAGTGGTTGCACCAGTCTACACTCCTACCAACAATGGAGAAATGTTCCTTTTTCCCCATAGCCCCTCCAGCATTTGTTATTGGTTGATTTCTTAATAATAGCCATTCTTTCCAGGATGAGGTGAAATTTCAGTGTTGTTTTAATTTGCATCTCTTGAATGACCAGTGATGCTGAACATTTTTTCATATATTTATTTGCTGTATTTCTTCATCTAAGAAGTGTGTATTCATCTCAGCTGCCCATCTTTGGATTGGGTCTTTAAATTTTGGAGGACTGATTTTTTTCTGAGTTCTTTATATATTCTCAATAGTAATCCTTTGTGTGAGGAACAGCTGGCACACATTTTCTCCCATGTAGGATTTTTTAATGTACCATTTTACTTAAAGAAATCAGGGCCCTTTGAGCAAATTCCTGATTCCGACCTGAATCGGGAATGTACAAGATAAAACTGGAACACTGTGCCATATAAAATAGCAAAAAAACTATCAAAGACTAGTAGTGTCATGTCAAAAGGGTCCAGAAGCCCAGCTGAATCGGTTTTCCTATACTCAACTTCAATAAGGAAAACAAATACAGATTCAAACACATTGAACATGTTTAAATATATGAGTTATAATGACACTCAAAAATACCCTAATATATCACTTTGAAGAATACTAGAGAACCCACTCACTATTTTGACAACTAGTAAATAAGTTAGAAGAAACAAGCATAAAATTGGGAGTAGTAGTTATAATAAATAAATGGCAATGACTTTGAAAGTAAGATGCTTACAGCTGGTACTGACAAGTGGCACTAAGCCTGCACCAAGACACAAGTGAGATGTTTCCACTCTAGGAAAAGTGCTCAGTCTGGCAAAGGAAAACCTACAGAAGCAAATGTGAATGCCAAATCATTGGTGAAGAGGAGGCCTTGGAAGCAAGTCCAGAAGAGGCCCTAACCTTAGAGGAGCCTGAAGAGGAAGAGTTCTAAACTGAATTTAAAGGGTTATCACTTCCTGGGAAGTGTTTGCACTTTAAACCATTCTCACATATGGGCTCCAGAATCTCCCATGTTGATGTTTACGTGCCCCAAGATGCATACATTTTCTACGGACAGGCCAAAGCCACAGCTTCAGACAAATCACTGTATAGCTTAATTTCCCTTCCCTGAGATCAACCTTTCAGATGTCCTTTTCAGGAAAATGTAATTCTCTAGAACTTGATGTGATGATATCTTGGTTGGGAATTTCACTTACGTTCTGACCCTATAAACTCGGAGTCTGGCTCTGTTCTTAAAGGGATGTGAACACACTCATGGCTCATGTTTGGACTTCCTAGGAAATGTTTAATAAGTATGTATCACCCTCATCCCAATACTAAATACCTACTTTGAGTTAGACACTGTGGCAAGATTATTTTCAGATGTTATGGTGGTAAATTCTCAAACCCAGTGAAATAAGAACCACTATTTCACTTTTACAGACAAGGAAGCAGTCACTTGCTCAAGGATTCAAAAGCCGCTGAAATTTTAAGAGAGGTCTTTTGAAAATAAACACTGTCAATACATCTTTAAAATCAGTCATAGTGGCACATGACTGCATTCTTAGCACTTGGGAAGCTGAGCAGGAGGATTGAGAGTTCAGGGCTTGGACTACACAGCAAGACAAACCAACCAACCTAGCAAACCAAACCAAAACCACCACTGACACCTCCCTCGAAGGAGTAGCTGTATGTGAGGCACAGATTTACTGAGTGAGAGCAGTTTTCTTCATCAAAAAATGCCATCCTACCATCGAATATGGAAAATCCCCCTCAGCTCTCTAGTTACCCATCAAAGCTCTTTCTGGGTGGGTATCACTTTGGATGGGTTTATAAGCCCCTACACCCCACGTGCACTACCTCTTTCCCAGTCCTAATATTCTGAGTCCAACTCAAGTCCTCATCTCCTATTCAAAGAAGTTCTTCCATCTTCCTACATACCAGAACTCTGACCTTCACATAACTCCTTGCCTGGATCTCATAACACCATATAAGGGCATCATTCTGTTTCACATGTATACTTCTGGTCTCTGTAGTCTGAGAACTCCTGAAGACTTTGAGTACTGATTTATACCCTTGGGAAGGGAAAGGCTACAACATATTCTTTATAAACACTTGTCTAAATTAATTTGGATATATTTAATAACCTTCTTGGGAACCTGTATTTCTTAGCATATCTCATAAGTTCCAGTTTACCATATTTCATTATCCTCTCCTAGCTAAAGAAAGGCCAGCCAGAGACAAACATCAGAACTGTTTCATTAAATGAAATAGGCACACTTTCCTGTTTTATATAACTTCACAATCTCTGGTCTTCAGACATTGCTGAGAGACTATTCCATAATCATTTAAGGCTCTGAAGATTCCCTTCTACTCTCTCGGGCTGGAAATATTAGCAAGGCCAATTACTAATCGTCAGAAGAGTTTTTAAACACATTGTGGTAGCTGGGTGTGGTAGCGCACATCTATAATTCCAGCACTTGGGAGGCTGAGGCAGGAGGACTGCTGCAAATTCAAGACTAGCCTTGGCTACAATGTGAGTTCAAAGCCAGCCTGAACAGCATTGTAGAACCCTGTCTCAAAAAGACAAAAAATAAAAATAAAACAAAATAAAAATAAAAATAAAATAAAAACATGGTAGCTGGGCATGGTGGCACACACCTATCTGAATCCCAACTTGCTACTTAGCAAGACCTCGGATCAAAAAAAAAAAAAAAAAGAAGTGTTAAAATACACAGAAGATAAAATTTACCATTTAACCACTTTAAGTTTATTGTTCTGTGGCAATCAAATACAAATGTTGTGCCCCCATTATCACCATTCACACTCAGAACTGTTTCATGTTACAAAACTGAAGTTCTATACTCATTGAAAAATAGTTCCCATTGCCCCCACATGCAGACCCTGATAATCATCGTTTTACTTTCTATCCTTATGAATTTGAATATTCTATGTATCTCATTAAAGTGGAATCATGGAATATTTGTCCTTTTGTGACTGGCTTATTTTACTTAGCATAATATTGATGTTCATCTACATTGTTGCATGTCTATGCATCAACTTCTTTTTAATTCTGAATAGCATTTCATTGTATGTACATATCACATCTTATCCATTCGTCTACTGATGGGCATATGGTTAGTTTCCAAATGAGGAGTTTCAGTCTAATGTTAGTGGCAAGAAGTTTGGGAGAATGGCCCTGAGTTAGAATAATCTCTGCAATGTTGTAAATATAATCAAAGAATCAATTCAAGCTGGGCATTGTAAGCATACCTGTAATCCCAGCACTATGGGAAGCTGAGGCAGGCAGATCGAAAATTCAGGCCCAGTCTGGGCAATTTAGCAATGTAACAAGATTCTATCTCAAAAAAAAAAAAAAAAAAAAAAAACCCCAAAAAAACCGACTAAAAAGCTGGGGATGGAGCTCAGTGCAAAGGCCCTGGGTTTAACAGGGGGTGGGGGCTGAACAATAATTAGACTCACAGAACAGAAAACTGCTGAATTTCTATTTGGTTCTAGATAGAATATTTATTTAAATCGTCAAAGAGTCCATCTTCCTAGCCCAGATTTTCTCTGTTTTGAGAAAATTTAAACAATAATCTGATTACACAGGATTAACACACACACACACACACACACCGCCCAATTCATATATTGCCATCCTAACCCCAAAGTGATAGTATTAGGAGGCAGGGTTTTTGGAAAGTGACTAGACCATAATGTTGGGACCTACAACCCCTGTAAGAGGACCCTGAAGACTCACTCCACTCTTCTACCATGGGAAGACCAAGTGAGAAGTCATCATCAATGAAGAAGGGGTCATTCGCCTGGCATCAAATTCGCTGTTGCTATGATTGTGAACTTCTCAACCTGCAGAACTATGAGAAGTGACTGCCATTTATAAACCCCCGACTGATGGTATTTTGTTATAGCAGCCTGAATGGTCTCAGATACTGGTCAAGGACACAAAATCATTTAAAACCTGAGTTTAAATTTTTTTTTTTTTTTTTTTACAAACTGAGGGTACCTGATAGCTTAAAAATAGCAAAACTAATGCTGTTTTAAAGTGTTAAATCGTAAGATAACCAGGATAATACTATGTAAGTTCAAAGTCATCTCTCATTTAAACATTTGTAAATGGCTGCCTTTTTGGAAGGGGTAACAGTAAATAGATGATTAGATCTAGCTATGTTAAAGAAAGGAAAAATCCTAGCTGACAGAAAATCATTTTTCATGTGGTAGGGACAATAAAGATTGAAGACTTGGTTTGTAGTTCTGGATCTGCTTCTTACAGGTTAAATATTCCTAATCTGAAATACTTGAGACCAGAAATGTTTCAGACTTTTTCAGATTTTGGAATACATGCATGGAAAATCTGAAATGTTTTAGAATTCAAAATTTGAGTGTCATATCAGAGACAGACTTTCAGATTTTAGAGCATTTGAGAGTTCAGATTTTCCCAGTAGGAATGCTCAAGTTGTATTATATATGTGGCAATTAAGTCTCTCACTTTAACTTCTGTTCTCAGTTTCTTCTCAGATAAAATGGGAATAAAATAGCTAATAATCACAACTACTACACTGTGTACAAGTACCAAGCACTTCTGAATATATAATGCTCAATACCCTATGCAGCAGGTGAGTGGAATAGACATATTTTTCCCTATTCCAATCACTAGTATAACCTTTTATAGCATGTATAAAACAAACGAGAAATCTAAAAGGTGAAGAGAAGAAGACAGACTGGCCAGGAACTTTGGCACCTGAGGCACAATGCAACAATTAATTCTATGAATTTTCTTGCTGCTGCGTATATCTCAGACTTGGAGCTGAAGAAGCCAACGAGGCAAAAACTCTAAAAGGCACAGAAAAAAATTTTCCCAAGTGAAGCCTGCCCTTTCTAGGCAAAAAATCAGTTTAGGGGCAGCCTACCTATGACATAGAACTTCTAGACAAAAACCTACTCTATTCCAGCCAAACACCACAGAAAAAACTGTGGCCCAACCCCCACGCACAATAGTAAATGTTAAGTGGGAACCTAGACCTCTAACCTTAAGAAGTTGTCACAGAGGCCCTGCATGGTGGTGCATGCCTATAATCCCAGCACTCAGGAGGCCGAGGCAGGAGGATTGCTGTGAGTTCCATGCCAGCCTAAGCTACATAGTGAGGTCAAGGCTTGCCTGCAGTCAGATTCTGTCTCAAAAAAGAAAAAAAAAAAAGTTATCACAAGGGTCATCTCAAAGAAAGGCACACAGGAAGCCAAGACATTCACTCTGATGACTGGTAACAAAAGCACCCGCAGTCAGTAGATACCAAATGGGAAGGTGGACTTGCCACCACAATCCAAGAGAACAAAGTGCCCTCCTAGCTTGAGCATCAACAGAGACAGAGTTGAGAACCTAGACTTCCACCCCTACCTGGAATTAATGAGACAGTGCCCCTTCCCTTTGCTGGGCTGCAGTTGGAGGGCTCTGGATGAAACATCTGTGTAACCCATAGTTTCAAAACATAATATAAAAATGGCCCAAGTCTTAGCAAAAAACCAGTCATTACACAAAGAACCAGGAAAATTTCAAATGAAATGAAAAAAGACAATTAATAGTTGCTAACACACTAAGATGACAGGGATGTCAGAATTATCTGACCAAGACTTTAAAGCAGCCATAATCAAAATGCTTTAGGCAGCGGTTATAAACATGCATGAAACCAACCGAAAAGTGAAAAGGTCCAATGAAAACCAGAAAGTCTCAGCAAAGACACAGATCATGCGAGCTTGAGGTAACATAAAAGAAACAAAGAGGTAGAAAGGAGACAAGCAAATTAAAATTTTAAAAACTGTATTTCAAAGAAAGACTACCCGATTTACTTTTTTTCCCTTCTCCCCAAAACAGCAAACCTGGGCAACTCCTACTCAGCTGCAAAGGGGTCTGCCCATTCTCTTTTACTGGCCAATGGTCCTCTTTTTGCATGAAGGGACCTCCCTTTCAGCATTTCCCAGAAGAGTGGTTCACTAAGGGTGAGCCATCCTCTCCCATCCTAAGAGACTAAGACCATAGATTATCAAACTGCTTAGATTTCCACCTCCTAAAATATATAAAAGATCTCCAATTCCCAAGCAGGTGACTCATTTCCTTGAGCATCCCCCCTCCACTCTTGAGTACATCCTATCTACTATGTATCTTCCCCTAAGTTTCTTCTCAGGCCTCTTTTTACTGATGAGTCCTGAAAATTCTTTCTCCTTGACGAGAGTCAGGGAATCTGTGTACTTACTTTAAAGGAGCGGGTTAAATTCCTTATTTCAGCCTTGAGGACCATCAGATCCAGTGTGTGACAGGTCCAACAACAGAACAGAGAAAATACAGGAAGAATTAGTGAACTAGAAGACAATGAAATAGAAACAATCTCATATGAACACATAAAGTGAAAAAAATTGATCAGAGGGTAAAAGATCTGTGGAACTATACAAAAGATCTAAATTTGTGTCACTAGATTCCTAAGAGAAGAAAAGACAAGGCTGAAAAATACAGTAACTCAAGAAATAAAAGGTTGAAAACTGAAATGACGAGAGACATAATGTACAGATTTAATAAATTCAGTGAATCCCAAATAGGATAAACCCAGAATAATCCATGTCAACACAGATCACACACTTCTGAAAAGAAAGATGCAAAACTATGAAAATGTCCAGAGAAAAGTAGTATCTTAACTACTAGGTAAACAGCAGGAAGACTTACATTATCAGATATGAGCTATCAGATAACAAGGAGACTTAAGAACAAAGGTTCAGAGAGATACTACATAATGATAAAGGGGTCCCATCACCAAGAAAACATTGCAATTCTAAATGTGTATCAAGTGACAGAGTTTCAAAATAGGTGATGCAAAAACTGATAGAAATGAAAAAAGAAAAGGACAAATCCACAATTATAGTTAGAGAATTCAATACTGATCTCTCTACAATTGATAAACTAGACAGAAAATCAGCAAGGATACAGAACTCAGCACTACCACCAATAAAAATGATCTAATTTGCTGAACATGGTAGCACTAGTTTGTTAGCTCAATATTTTGAGAGGGTAAAGTGAGCAGGATAGCAAGTTCAAGCCCAGCTTGGACAATTTAGGAACTTCAGAAGACCCTGCCTCAGAATTAAAAAGGGTTGGAGATATAGTTCAACGCAAAGGTCCTAGGTTCATTACCTAGTACCAAGAATAAAAAACAAAACAAAAACTTCAAACCAGACATGGACTTGGAAATATAAAACTATAAAACACTCAGGAAAAAAAAAAAAAAAAAACCCAATAGAAAAACCAATGGTACCAAAAGCTAGCCAAAGAGTTCTTAGATTTGACCACTCCCCCAATCCCGCAAAAAGTACAATCTTGAAAGGAAAAAATTAGTAACTTGGAATTCATCCAAATTAAAACTTTTTACTAGCCAGGCATGGTGTCTCACGCCTTTAATCCCAGCACTCAGGAGGCTGAGGTAGGTGGAGCGTTGTGAGTTCGAGGCTGGCTTGGGCTACAACTCGAGCGCAAGTCCGGCCTGAGCTACACATTGCGACCCTGCCTCAAAAAACTAGGGCTGGGAGTTTGGCTCAGTGGCTTAAGCATCTGTCTGGCAGGCATGAGGCTGTGAGTTTGATCCCCAGTGCCGGGGGGGGGGGGGGGGGGGGGGACTTTTACTCTAAGAATGTGACTATAAAGTGCAACCTAAAAGATACTATATGGATGAAAATAGTTTGTATCTACACTGAATCACTGTAATAGCCTTACTGTCATACTGTATCAGTTTTCCAAGATGTTACCATTAGGAAAAATTGGGTAAAGGGCACATGGACCTCTCTTTTCTATTTCAAGATGCTTAAAAAGAATATTTACAATTTCCTCAAAATAAAATACCTAACTAAAAAGAAAACTTAGGCTTTGGGACAAAGCTAGATGAGTTTGGGCAAATCATTTCTCTTCTCACAGAGCTAAGAATTAAATTAAGATATGGGCGTGGTGGTGCACACCTGTAACTCCAGCACTTGGCAGGTTGCTACATAGGGAGTTTAAAACCAGCCTGAATCACATAACAAGACCCTGTCTCAAAAAACAAAAAACAAAACAAAACAAAAAAACAGTTAAGTGATTAATAGTCCAGGCATAGTGTCTGGCACAGAATATCGCTCCACAGATGGTTATTAAAATAATTAATCTCAAGAGTCACAGCAGTGGCATGGAGAGACGGAGAAGTATATTGTAAAGGATATTCACATGATACCACTAATAGGTTTTGGTGAAAAATCAGATGTGGGGTAGTAGGTGACAGAATCAAAGATGATTCTCAAGTTCTCATCTGAGCAAATGGATGGTTACAGGCACCATTTACTGAGGAGATGTGGTTTGAAAAAAGAAATGAAGAAGTGTTTGCTTGTTTTCATATTGAGGATTAAAGTCAGGGTCTTTGTACTGAGCCATATCCCCCAGTCCTATCTATTCATGAGACTGGGTCTTACTAAACTGCTATATTGCCCAGGATGGGCTCCACCTTGTGATCATCCTGCCTCAGCATTCCAAAGTGTTGGGAATATAAGTGTGTGCTGCTGTGCCTCTGGAGTTTAACTTTGGGTATGTATGGTGATTCTGTGTTATCTGAGAGACATTCAAATAGAAATGCTTAGTTAACTCCTGGAAATGCATGTTTGGAGTTCAGAACTCTGGGATGGAAATTTAACTTGATAATGAACAGTGTGCAAATGATTACAGAAGCTAGGAGAATGGACAATAGTGCCAAGAGGGAGAAACCACACAGTCACTCTTATTATAAATGAGTTCCACTTTTTAAGGACTAGGTAAAAGAGGTCAGTCTAAGCCAGGTACAGTGGTGCATGCCAGTAATCCCAGCACTCGGGAGGCTGAGGCAGGAAGATCACAGCGAGATGAAAGTCAGCATGGACTATAGAGTTCAAGGCCAGCCTGAACTACATAGCGAGACCCTGTCTCAAAAAGAGGTTAGTCTACAGTCTCAAGTTGCCTCCATTTACCTATAGAAGCCTCAAGATTTTTTTTATAGCTGAGTAATATTCCATTGTATAAAAATAACACATCTTTTTCATCCATTCTGCAGTTGATGGGCATTTTGGTTGTTTCCAAGATTTAGCTATTACAAATTGTACTGCTATAAACATGGATGCGCATATATCGCTGTGACATGATACTTTCAATTTTTCTTGGAAAATACCCAGAAGGGGAATAGCTGGATTGAAGGGGATTTCCATTCCTAGTTTTTTCAGGGATCGCCATATCGATTTCCACAGTAGTCGCACCAGTCTACACTCCCACCAACAGTGGAGAAGGGTTCCTTTCTCCCCACAGCCCAGCCAACATTTGTAACTTGAGACTATACTCATAAGTGAAACAAATCAGACTCACATTTGTAAATATCATAGTCTCCCTAGTATAAAAAATAAATAATAATTTTTTAAAAACTTAAAGAGTAATAAGATCCAAAATGTACAATAGATATTGTAATAAGGGAAAGAAAATGCTCAAAATACATATAACTGTATGTATGTACAAGTATGCAAGACAGATAACTACACTACTAATTCTCTGTTAGTTTCATTAGAAAGAATAGTTTGTGTTGTTATTGATTTTTTTATGTCTAGATTTCATAACTTGAACAACCACTTCTAAGATAACAATATGTAATATATCAACTAGTACTGATTTCTCACTTTTTAAAAAAAATCCTGTATTATTTCTACCTTTTTTTCTGTTCTGCTTTAAAAAAAAAAAACAAACTACAAAAAAAGAGGTTAGTCTAGCAAAAGAGATTGAGTGGCCAGAAAATGAAAAAAAAAAAAGTATAAATGGTGTTGCACAAGACAACAGGAAGATGTTTCAAGAAAGAGCAAGTGGTCAACTGTGACGAAGCAGTGAAGAGATTAATTAGAATGACAAATGAGAAAACATACACTGAATTTAGTAAGCTGGGTGTCACTGAAACCTTTCTTTGGAACACCTTTGGTGGAATGACAAGGTTTGCACTGGAGCAGACTGTGGAGAAGATGGAAGAAAAGAATATAGTATTAAAAACCAGTTATCCTTGGAGAAAAGGAGAAAGCATGGTGAATTCTGTTAAAAGAAGTTATGCTTAAATAATAATGGCTAAGAATAGGTAGAGGGGAGAAGCTGAAAATTCATAACAGAAATGATAAGAACTGTCTGAGCATGCAGCAGATAGCATGATCAAAAGCGCTGGTAAAGAATTAGATCAGATAGAAGAGGCACCTACCTAATGTACACTAAGAAGAGGGAAAAGGAAAAAGAACCTTACAGATTGGTGAATATGGACAACTATTCCCTGTTTTTCTTTTTTTCAGTACCAGGGATCGAACTCACAACCTTGTGCCTGCCAGGCAGGCGCTTAGGCCACTGAGCTAAATCCCCAGTCCTATTTTTTGAGACAGGATCTCACTATGCAGTTCAGGCTGGCCTTGAACTCACTTTGTAGCCCAGGCTGGTCTTGAACTCACAACAATCCTCTTTTGTTTTTGCTTTTTTTTTGTTTTTTTGTACCAGGGATCAAACCTCTGGAGTGCTGAAATTAAAGGCATGTGCCACCACGCCCGGTTTTGATCGTTTTTCTTTAGGAAGGAGAAGACAAGGTCATCTGCTAAAACTGAAGAGCTAGTTTAATTTTTATTTCCAGCACCTCATCTAGTGCTTAGGACACACATATTTAATAAATAAAATATACAATTAGTGTTTCCCTCAGGCTTATTAGAACCAATACACAACTTTCTTCAAATTAGCCACTAGGCGGCAGTATTGCTGCCAATCTTTTTCTCTTAAATTCTTTAGCCGTGAAATTAACAGAAAACTCCAGTGCAATGTACTTTGTAAAATGGTTTTCCCCCAAGAAAATCCTGCTTAAGTTTTACATACATGTATACGTATAAACTAATTCATGCCCATGCACATGTGTGTGCACACACATTGTGGCACTGGGCAGTAGGAGGGGCTGTTTCTTATGCCAGCCTCCCAGTGCAGTCTTATCTTGATGCCCCAGGGGCAATTTTCAGCATTTTCCAGTCTTTTTTTTTTTTTTTTTGTAATTCATCTAAGGAACACAGCAAATACCCAACAGATCATTTATATTGTTATGATTAATCAATTAGAAAAGGATAAAAAAATCTCTAAAAATGAATTCCTGACAATGTATACCAAAGTTTCATCCAAGCAATTTTTCCTCCTACTTCTATCCCTTCTCCCAAATGGGGAGGTAGGTTTTAAAACATAGTTTTAAATAATTGTAATGTATTTCACAAACTATGTTTCCCCTTTACCTCAGAAGTTTCATGCACTGCTATAAAGGAGATTTGCCAATCTGCAATACCATATGTCTACCAGAAGCGGCAGCTATTTGGGGTATGTGTTTAGCAATGAGGCTGAGAAATAACATCTTTCCAAGTTTGGTTCTAATGCATTTAGGCCTCTGAAGGAGCTGGCAGAGTTATAAATTGTAACAGAGTGAAGATATTATCAAAAGAAAAGTAGATGTGAAAGCAGACTGTTCCCCCAGAAGTTCAGGGTTATCCAGACTGGCTGTTTCAACCAGGGAAACAGAACTTCCACAGTGGGAAGGACTTCCAGTCATACCAGGACAATACGGTACCCTAACCTAAAAAAAGCTCACAGCCCTTTGGACAGATGCCTTCCAGGCTGGAGCCACAGGGAAGACTGGGAAACAGAGGCTAAGGTCATCTTATTGCTAGGGTGTCAAATGGGTGAGAAAGGTGACTGGCACAAAAGCCTCCAGACTTGGTTATCTTGAACTAGTTGCTCTCTAACAAAAATATTCAAGAAATAGGTCAGAGAATCTGGGTGACAGAGTTGAAGTAGTTATCAGTCAAACACAGATGCAGTTCTATTTGAATATTAAGAACTACACTGTCTCACTGGACACTATTCTATTGGGTCTATAGTGTCTATTTCTATGGATAAGTTTGAGAAGCTCATTGAGATAAGGACTTTAAAAAATTATAAAAATGTTAACAAGTGACTATTCCTTAACCTTAAAAAAAAAAAGTTTTCCTGATGAACTGATACAACCCTTAACAAGAAAAAGTTTAGTACTTCGGCTTCAACGACACTCCAGAAAGTGAGCTTTAAAATAAGGGTAAACACTTCCCGGCCTCAACCCTATATATGTTAAATATATATCCACTTTCAAAAGTCATAGGCTGAAGCCGGGCAGGGGAACACAGGCCTGTACTCCCAGCACTCGACGTGAGTTCAAGGCCAGCCTGCACTACGAAGGCCAGCAGGAACTACATAACAAGACCCTGTCTCAAAAAAAACCAATCAAAAGTCTGCTCAATCTTTAGATTTTTCCCAGCAAATGATCTAAGAGCTTGATTTCATTGACACACTTGCACTGCCCAACAACACTTCCTTTGAAAAACAGAATGGCATTTCCTCAGTCCAGAGGCCAGAAGTCCCTTGATTCTGATCGGGAGAGTGAAGACAGGAAACTCTGGTAAGCTTTTGCCCCCCATGGCCAGCCACTGATGCGGTGACAGAGGGCAGGGTCTATTCAGAGCTCCCATGAAGCATGGCAGGTGGAAGATGGGAGGATCCTCCCCCATTCCCACTCCCGCCAGCCCAGGGCTACAAGTCAGTGTAACAAGGGCTTCCACGGAAGAGGAGCCAGGAAGAAGATGGAGCGCTGGACGCCTGTTAACAAGCTTACTTCCATCTCTAAACCGCGAGGATCCCAGGACCGATTTCAGCCAGATTTCGGTAACTGACAACATCTTGGTTTTTGACCTCCTCAGGCGCCTGATCCTCTAGTTGGGGTGTGAGGAGGGACAACTCCAAACTCCTCACCGTTCAGGACCAGCCTGTACTACCTTCCTCTGATGCTGCCAGCTTCCCCCCAGGAAGGAGAGGTTGTCCCAGCAATGTCTGTTAACCCTCTCGGTTGACACCACCTGGCATCTGAAAAACCCTGATCTTTCCCGACGCCACACGACGAGGGCTGCAGAACACAAAACCCGGGCCAGTTGAGACCAAACTGCAGTGTCACCATCGAGGGGCGGAGGAGGGGGCGGCGTTTTGAGACACATACAGAATAAAGGGAAAGAAGGGGGACAAACAAATGAGTCACTTAATACAAGGGCTGCACATGCCTCTGACGCTGCCCATAATGCAGCGGCGGTGGACTGGAAGGAAGCAGGCGGACACCGGGAGGGGCGGGCGGGCGGAGAAAGGGAAGGGGCGAGGGTGTGGGCGCCTCGCCTTTTGTGGGGCCCGCGCGCCGCCCCACCATCTACGCCCCCCTTTCCCGCCCGCTCCCCAACCCCGCAGGCTGAATCCGCTCGGGGCTACCGGGGTCCCCCCGCCCCGGGAACCAACTCTCTCGGTCTCCAGAAACGATCGATACAAACTTCGATACTGGGCTGAGTTCTGGGCGGACGAGGCTGCCCGGGGAGCCGCAGCCTCCGCGCCCCGCCCCTCGGCGCGCACCTGTGACAGGTGTGCGGCCCCGCTCGCCCGCGCCCGGCTGCGCCCCAGCCCCGCCACCCGCGCGCCGCCCTCCGACCTCAGCCCCTCGGCGCCGCGAGACGCCCCTCAGCGGCCGCGCCCGCCCGCCGCCCGCACTCACATAGCGCCTCAACTTCTTCTCGGGGGGCGACTTCCTCAGCCAGCCGGTGCACACCACGTCGCCGCCGCCGCCGCTCATGGTGCCGGCCGCCGGGAGCCCGCCGCCGGGTCGCGCGGACAAGGGCGCGGACGCGGGCGCGGGCTGCTGGGTCAGCGGCCGCGGTGCGCAGTCGGGGAGGGCGGGGCGGGCGGCCCGCGGCCGCGGGCGAGGACGAAGCGGCGCGCGCGCACTCGGCGCTCACGGGCAGCCCGGCGGGGGCGCCCGGCAGGAAGGCCGCGCGCTCGCCACGCCCACCGCCCGCCGCGCCCCCGGAGCGTGGCCTTCGCCGACGCAAAACACCCGGTTTCGGACCCCGGAGGCCGGAGCGCAAGGAGGATGCAGGGAGCTGCCGACAGCCAGCGCGCCCCCTGGGGCTTGTTTTTTTCCTGAAGCTTGCAGCAGCGGGCGCGGGAGAAGACCTCGCCCCTGCTGGCGATGGTGGTGGTGGTGGGAGAGAGAGAGGGGTGTGGAGGGAGAGGTTGCGCGCCCAGGATTGCACCTGGATTTTCTAGGGAGAGTCTTCAGAGAAAAGATCTAAGGGCTTCTCGCGTTTCTTGGCCATTCCCAGAGTTTCAGGTTTCAGCAGGTTGGGTTCTGGCAGAAATTAGTGATCCGCTTCCCTGCAGGAGTTTCATTAACTCACACGCCCTTGGCAAGAGGAGGAAAAGGGACCTACTGTGAACTGGGAGCTTTAGCGGTCATTGTTTACATGATTGTCTTCATACATCGGCAGAGTGGGCAGGCAATATCGTTCCCATTTTACAGACAGTCCAAGGGCTCACAGCTACTACAGTGAGGAGCCAAGTTTCTAACTCAGTTGGGGCGGGGATCTTTTCAAGGTGAGGAATTGCTTTAATGTCTGCAGACCAGCTTTGGGGCCGCTCATTGCCGGAAACAAAGTCCAGCTGGCTCCCTCCCACACTACCACTGGGAAAGCAATTTAGAAGAAAACTCGTATGATTTTTTAATAATTGAGGAAGCAAAAATTAGCCAACATACACCTTACAGTGAATTGGAGGGCAAAGTGGTGAAGACCAAAAAAATTGAGGTCAAAATTTCAAAGTTCCAACTGAGTCAGGCTATGAGACTTCTCTGTAAATTGCGATTTAATCATACATTTCTCATTCTGTGGTGAGTTCTGAGAGAAAGTATGTAGAAACACCTCACACCAGCACTTGCGGGGTGGAGCCTCCCCCCCAAAAGATACCCCTGGTAGATCTTTTTAACCCACAAAATGCCTTTACAAGCATCATTAAAAGGTAGGTCCTTTGCTAACTGCTCTCAGAAGTCGATAAACAACAACAACAACAACAACAAAACTTTTATCGATGGGGGAACCATGCTACATACAAATGAGTTGGAGAAGCATCATCTCTCACTGCCCCATGTCATCTTAGACTAAATCCATTCTGCCTATTTCTCGGTCTCCATGGAACTTAGTTGTTTCAAGTAGTTTGGCATCCTTTGGTCCATCAGATCTTGGCTGAGTTGGGGAACATTCAACCACTCCAATCATGTAGTACCCTACCATGTACTTAGCTTTTCAGAAGGCTTGCTGTCTTTCAGTATTCGGTGTGCTGCTGGATAGAATGTAAACTATCACACTATAGCAGAGCTCCTTTAACTTTAATGTAGGGATCCTTAAGCCACAAAGAGCTACCACCAGAATTGAGGCCATTTGTAACTTTTGGCTTGCAGTATCTTAAACTCCTGCGAGACACAAATACTGTATCAAAATACTTAAGTCTGCCAAATCAATCAGGAGGCAGTGACTCCTAACCAAAATAAAGTAATCCTCTGACTTCATTCACATGTGAGTCATAGTGCCAAGTCTCTGGGATTGCAGTCTGAGAAATCTGCATAGTTTGGCTGCACCAAGGTTTGTGATGAAAGTCAGACGGACATACACCCTATCGTTCCTTAGGACTGAAGTCCTCTTTTACATGTGCTCTGAGAGTTACATGATTCAAGTCATAGACTGTTAATCCAAAGTTAGTTAGCCTGAGGTTGCATTTTGCCAGAAACTTTTTAGGGTTTGCTTTTGTTTAGCCAAAGGTCCCGTTGTTATGTACAATTCCACGTGGAAACAGAAAAGCTTGATATTTTGTGACCAATGACAGAAGACGGCCTCCGATTCAACAGTTATAGTATATGGGCTTCAGGAAGTCTTCTAAACACCCCCATCCTTACCCCAAGGATTACAGAAAGCGCCTCTTCTTGGTCCTTTCCTACCCCAAACTCTCACGCACACTTCTCATCACTGTACTGTCCAGCGGGGGCTGCACAGGGAGAGCAGGGCTGCTGCTGAGGTCCCTGGCTGCACACTGGAATGGATTAGTCTTTTGAGCCTGAGAGGCGTGCCAGGCTTGGAAACTGCCTTTGGACAGAACGTTCCTGTCTGGACCTTTACTAAGCCCTCTCCACTCCCTGTGTTTTTCCCTCCCAGGAAAAATGGAAAATAAATTATGTGAATGATTTATTTACACGAAGGTGGGCGCCATCTATTGGAAACAGCTGGCGTGACAACCCCCGTAACCCCTGTAAGGACATACATCAGTAGCCTGTAATTTAGGAAATTCTGATGAGAGACCACTGGTATTTCGGGGGAGGGTGGGGAGATTAATGATCGGCTCCCAGAGCGCTTTGGGCCATTAATTCTATATTCTCATCAAATTCCCAGGAAACGACCATGTTATGGAAAGGGGGCACTGCAGAGATTAGAGAAACACACACCTGATTTTGCCCTACTCCCAGTTCCTCCTGTTTCTCCTATCCCCACAAAGCCTGTCTTCTAAAGGCTGCAGTGTGGCTTTGAACGTCATCGGCAACAGCCTGTATCCGTGACTTTCTCAGCGCTGAGGGTTTGTGGCCAGTGGCAGGTGCATGGCTGGTGGAACACTCCCAGGAACGGGTTGGGAGGGCTGGAGAGCAAGCTGTGCTCAACTGCACACCAGGCTGGAGTGATTAGTACCACTCACAGCAGGCCTGACGTCAGTGATGGCAATGGGGGTGGGGATGGATATTTGTGTCCTAGACCTTCTGCCTTTTCTCCCCTTCAATTTAGTTGACAGGTTAATTTCAGAACTGAGGGCTGCATGCCAAAGTCAGTGTGACCAGCTGAGCCACCTCAGCTGGTGACTTTCAGGACACTTGCCTCTCTTATGAAGGTGTATGCTTCCTGGTTGCTTTCATCCCACTCTGTTCTTTCCATCAAATTACCCTGACTTACTCAAGTCAACTCTTGGCATCGGGCCGAGGATGAGATTGGGAAGTGGGCTTGGGGGTGTGGCTAAAACCTGATTGTTCTTCCTCACTCTGGCTGAAAACTGAGATAGGACTTAACACTACACTGGGGGGGGGGCATTTTGGAAATAAACTTCCTTTAAAAGTTTGAGCAAGTCCACTTTTTCAGTTTCTCTTTTGTGAATAACTAGAACCAGTGCTAGTTGCTTGGTGGCAGGTGGGCTTCCAGGACACTGCTGCGGACTCTGGGTAGGGTGGGACTATCACTGTGTTGCATAGCTCCCGCTGCAAACTTGTCATATTCTTCCAAGAACAGACTGTCAAGGCTGAGTTTGGTGTTTTAGTATTTCAAGCCACCCTGTGCAGCTGGCACCTTACTTACTCTGGGAGAGTGAGCCTAGCTTTAATTAGACCTTGAGCATATGTGAAGAACCTTTTCCCTAATGCTTACCAGCTTGACTTCATTACACCTGTTTACTTGTTAAGGAACTGTGAGAGTAGGGTTGTTTTCCTCATTTTTGTATCCCTAGAGTTACCCTAGTAGGGGTCAGGCACACGTTTGTTGTAAGAATAAAGAAATAGGGCTGGAGGTGTAACTCAGTGGTAGAGCATTTGCCTAGTATGTGCAAGGCCCTAAATTCAATCCCCAGTACCACCCAAAAAAAAAAAAAAGTCTAAAACATAATTTGGCTGGGGGCGTACCTTAGTGCTAGTGTGCTTGTCTAGCATGCACAAGGCCCTGAGTTCAATTCTCTGTACCACTAAATAAATAAATAAAACTTTAAAGGATGGCTTGTAGTGGCTGTGGACTACCATGCCATCCAGAACTGTGCAATTCATAGCAGAACACAGTATCTGTGAAGGTATTTATAAGTAGTTGGAGCCAAATGCGGTGGCACATGCCTGTAATCCCAGCACTCAAGAGGCTGAGACAGAAAGATCTCTGAACTACACAGCAAGACCCTGTCTCAAAAAGATAAAAATAAAGTAGCTGAAGTGGTTATGCTATAGCCAGCAGTCTAGCTGGAGGGCTAAGTAGGTGGAGGGAATCTTTTAATTTCCTGATGGCTGTAACTCTTGGGGAATTTCAAAAACAATTACTCCTTTGACCTTTTTATTTTTACCTGCAGGCTCTACAGAGCTAACTCTTTTAACCCTTGATTTCCAAACTCAACACTTGTACAGACTCCTCTGATACTCTTCTCTCTGGGTCTAAATTTAATCTCTTTTCTTCTGGCATCTGTGACAGTCCTATAGGAGCTTTAGCCCTGAACTCCTTGCACACAGATACAACATTACCAAAACTGGAGAACTGTCCCCTACTCAAAGTGATTTTATGTACCAGATGACCAGAAATGCCATTTCCTCCTGCACCCGTGGTATACACTGTGAAGATCTGCTAGTTTCTGATTTGCAAGGTATTCAAAGTCCTCAGGTAATCATCTCATCTCTGTTTCTACCAGAGTTATCCAAATGACTGACCTATTAACACCTCCTTATTAACAGTATTTCCCTGCTTTTTTACTGTAAATCTTCATGTTACTCCACTCCCCCTGATTTCAAGCTATCAACTTAATATCATTGGAGTCAAACGATACACAGTAATACAGCACTATTTACTACTTCCAACATTAAGATACAACAGACATAAATAATAGAGCAGAATAGTGAAATTAAAAATAACTAGCAAGTGATACCCCCCACACGGTGGAATCAAATCCAGGGCTTTCATATTGAGATATATCCCCAGCCCTTTTTAATTTTTTTTAATTTTGAGATGGTCCTGCAAAGTTGCCTAGGCCTCAGACTTGTCATCCACCTACCTTCACCTCCAAGAATGCCCCTGGGATTTTTTCTGTAACTTATTAAATTGTAAATTTATTTAATTTAATTTTTTGAGATGTCACTCATATACCATAAAGGTAATCATTTGAAAGTGTATGATTCAGGCCAGGGATATAGCTCAGCAGCACAGTGCCTGCCTGGCAAGTGTGAGGTCATGAGTTTGGTTCCTGGTACCAAAAAAAGAAAAAGTATATGATTCAGAAAAAAATAAAGTAGAGCCGAGGTTATAGCTCAGAGGTACAAGCACCTGCCTGGCAA
The DNA here is from genome assembly GCA_004363535.1 of Dasyprocta punctata. Taxonomy (NCBI): domain Eukaryota; kingdom Metazoa; phylum Chordata; class Mammalia; order Rodentia; family Dasyproctidae; genus Dasyprocta; species Dasyprocta punctata. The sequence continues at coordinate 23,235 of RJWM01020343.1, forward strand.
GCACAAGATCCTGAATTTGATTCTTGGTACAAAAAAAGTATATGATTCATTAGTTTCTAGTGTAGTATTCACTGTTGTGTAACCATCACTGCTATGTAATTTTAGACTATTTTCATCATCTTCCCTCCTCATTAGGACTCAAAATTCCAGAGCATTTTCTTCACCCTCATCCTTTCCCCTGACAACTGACCATTTTTGTCTCTATGAATTTGCCATCTCTGGACATTTCATATAATCAGAATCAATCTGTGCCCCTTGTGTCTGATTTCTCTCCCTTTAATGTTTTAAAATCTCAACCATGTTGCAGTATTTCTGTTCCTCATTCTTTTGTATGGCTGAATATTCCATTAAATGGATATACAGTACCACAGTCTACATATCCATTTATCAGCTGTTTGCACTCTTTGGCTATTATGAATAGTGCTACTGTGAACATCTGTATACAAGGTTTTGTGTGAATATGTTTTCAATTCTTTTAAGGTATATACCTAGGAGTGGAATTACTGGGTCATACAATAACTCTATTCAACTTAAAAAAAACTAAAATATTTTCCACAGTGGCTGCATTATTTTACATCCCTACCAGCAATGTATGAGGGTTCCGGTCTTTCCACATCTTCTTCAATATTTACTTTCCACTTTTATTATAATCTAATTTTTAATGTCATTTTTAACAACCTGCTTGCAGATACTTCACAACTGAACAGTCCAGTGTGGTAGAGTGATATGAGCCAGTACTAGCATGCCACTGCATACAGCCCAGCAAAGAAAATGCCACCACCTTCTCCCAGGTTAATTTAAAGCCCCATTCCTTTTCTCACAAGGGCAATATTCAACAGATTCAAATTTCCTTCTCCTTATACTCTTTTTTCAGAAAACTATACAAAAGTTTTCAAGATCCCTTCTCTTAGAAATGAAGATTTTTGACTGCTGGAGCATTACAAACTTTTCAGCTCCCACCAAACATTCCAGGCAGAACAGGGTGTTTCCCTCCTACATTTGTGTTGAGAAACAAAAATAAACCCAAAATGTATCTTCCTGACACCCAGATGTATCTTCTGGATGAGCTCTCAAGCAGTTGCTTTAACAGGGCAAACAGCTGTGGTCTGTTTCAACATAATTTGATGTAATCAGGGTTAATTTTGATGATGTAGTAACTCTGAAGACTGTTTTTTTAACTGGATTACTGTTGGGTCAACAATCATGTGGCATTACATTTAGTGGCTGAAACAAAAGCCAGAATTAAAACAGCTTCCCCTCAGCTCCCTTCTAAATGACAGCCCCACTGGGATTAGATGATATGGGACACATTTAACACAATTAACTAAAAAAGGAAAGTAGTTGCAGTCAGATGACACACAAGGATCTCCAGGGTCCAGTGTTGATGCAGCAGAAGAGCTGGAAACTTCTTGTTGTTATTGTTGTTTTCTTTTCTCATAGTGGTTGGCAGCAATTATTATAATTTAATATGTTTACAACATTCTAGGAAAAAGCCTTAAGATTTTTCTCTGAAATTTTCCTGATTCAGACAAATGAGTTTAACAATTCCCTTGTTTTCCATGCATATTTTAAAAATTGTTATTTTCAGTGAGTACAAAATTCACAGCATGGCATTCAAGGGTTGAAAGAACAGGGTGCACAAATCCCTGCACACATTTGCCATTGTTCCTGGAGAGCAAGGTACCTTATCCTACTTTCATAGGTTTGGCCATCACTGTTTACAGCCAGGCCAATACCAAGGTCTGGACTGCCCTAGGCACAGATACTTATTTAGTCTCTTCTAGTTTCTAGTTTTGTCTGGTCTGAGACACAGCTATGTTTCATGATAAACATTCTTAATACCATTCTAGAAAACAGAATCTTCAAAAATAGATGATTTGGGAAACTGCCAAATGTGTTGGTTCTTCAAAACTTCTGTAAGTTGCATAAAGGTCTGATATGTGTCCAATCATTTCTGTAAATAAGTCTCCATTCACTTGTTGTTTTTTTGCGACTTAGGATATTAAAAAATTTGAAAAGCAAAGGAGCCTCTTGCCTTCCTACAATATCTTATTTTACCAGGAATTTCCCCATCTAAATAATTTCCTGTTTAACATTGTTCTAGGATAACATGTGGACCTGGCAAACAGGTAATGACTTAAAAAAAAAAGTATAGACAGTTATCCCTCTAAATGTGATAGTGTATTTTCTCATTTTGTTTGCAAAAACAGATACACATTTGCAACTTACTTAAGCTCAAATGGGGAATATTCTTAGAAAATAAAGTATACCAGAAAACCTGTGAGCAAGTTGATGGCCTCAGGAAGGGTAGCAACCAGGAAGTAAACACAGCAAAAATGAGGCAGCCTCTGTGTGTGTGTCTGTCTGTCTGCCTGTCTGAGACCATATGGCTTTTGCCTTCACTTTCTTTTACTCTGTAGACTATACTTCCTGTCTCTTATAGTACATAATTGCCTGAAAGTTCCCATATTTCTATAGTCCTGGTTCAAGCAACCAGTCCAGACACCCTCATGTTTTCAACTCTACTTTTTTTTTTTTTCCCAAAATGAGACTGGTCCATTCTGAAGGATAGTTTGGTACCTAAGTAATCACCTTGGAAAGGTGACATAAAAATCAATCTTGTTTTTTTCAGGACATACCCAGTATTTGAAGCAGATAAAAAATGAGACTTGGAAACTTGGAGAACCATGAGTTTCTACACTGGTCTAATTGGGCGTAGGTCCTGTTTTCTAAGGTTTGGGTGTCATTTTCCTAACCTAACAAGAGGCTCCCAATGGTAATTATTATGGAGAAAGAGAGCCATGTGGGAGGGTGAGATTTCTGTTTTTTTATTTTCTTTTTCCGGTATTGAGGATCGAACTCACAACCTCCCACCTGCCAGGCAGGCGCTTAAGACACTAAGCTAAATTCCCAGCCCTATTTTTTTCAAGGCAAGGTCGTGCTATGTAGCTCAGGCTAGCCTTGCTCACGTTGTAGCCCAAGCTGGCCTTGAACTCACAATGCTCCACCTACCTCAGCCTCCAGAGTGCTGGGATTAACCTGGCCAAGGGTGAGATTTCTTAGAGTGACACTGGCTCATGAGGGGTGGGGAATGTGGGAAGTGTTCTGCCAAAGGGAGGTCCACAAACAGGACAAGCAGCCAGGGCATCTGGAAGAGACTGAGTCTCAGAGAGATTCTATAAAGGACACATTGATGACCAAAGCCGGGCCACCTGAAGGCTCAGTAAACAAAGACCTCATTAGATCACAATTAATAATACACTTGCTAGCTGGGCGTGGTGGTGCACTCCTGTAATCTCAGGACTCAGGAGGCTGAGGCAGGAGGATCCTTGCAAGTTCAAGACCAGTCTGGGCTACAAAGTGAGCCCAAGGCCAGCCTGAACCACATGGTGATAACTTGTCTCAAAAAGACCAAAAAACAAAAAACAAAACAAAACAAAACAACAACAACAAAAAACCCCCCAAAAACAAAACAAAACAAAACAAAACAAAACAAACCAACCCAAAAACCAAAAACCAAAAAGACTACACTTGCTATATACCCCTAGTTCCTACAGGCTCACCTCTACATCAAACTTTCCTGATTGTGACCCCTACAGGTTGACCTCAACTTGGCTGAGATGTAGTTATTTTTGTGTACATAAAAATCCATACAGTGCCTGCCTGGCAAGAACAAAGTCCTGAGTTTGATTCCTGGTACCTAAATAAATAAATAAATAAAATCCATAGATGAGACAGTCCTTTGGCAACCTTTTTTAGCCCCCACCCAAGCTCATCCGTGGAGGCTGTTTGCTTTTGCTTTATGATAAATGCTGCTTTCTGCTGTTGCTTTAAAATAAATACTTTTGCTCAGTCCTCTTCTGACTCTCTACTTTGTAATTCTTTCTGGGCTAACAGAATAACCCACCAGCTGGGCAGTAACAGTACTTACCACTTGAAACTTTAAAACCACTTGAAAAAGCATGAATTTCCTTTAAATGGAAAATATATTTATACAGTATTCAAATATATGTTATTTAGGAATAATTTTTAGATGTCATTTGATTCTCAGATTTGCTGAGAACCTATTACCTTAAGTGCAGCATAGGTATGCAAAGAAAAATAAGACCAGTTTTTTTTTTCAGTCTCCTTAGTAGCTAGGATTATAGATGTACACTATTACTTCTGGCTATGACTAGTTTCTTAAGAATTTCAGGTTCCTTCTGGAGGAAGAAACTGATGGATAGATATTTACAGTGGTATATGGGCAATGCTATGAGAAAGGTATGTTCACAGGAGATCAAAGAAATTATCAACTGACTCTGTGGGGACTGAAACAGGATGGGCTTACATTTTAGCTTGATTTTGGTACCCTACAGGGACAGGTCAAAGCTGGTATCAATGAACACCTGTTGAAGGAGATGATGTAAGTAGTTGCTACTTCTATTTGGAGGTGAGAAACTTGTCTAGATATCAAGTAAAATGGGGAAAACTACTAAATGAAAATTTGAGCAACATCAACCCAAGTCATCTGGGAATTACTTCTGAATTTCTTCTCTCAATTGAATACATTCAATCACAATATTAACTGAGTACTTACTGTGTGCTTGGCACAAGGTGAGGTATGGGGATGGTAATGATCAACAGTATGAAGATGTTCGTGAAAACTCTACCGAGTTACTGCATTCCAGAAGTAACATCTGAAAAGATGCCCTAGCAATCACCTTTACTACTAACAGAAATCATAAAGACAGATTACTAGGCTTGGCATGGTGCTGCATGCCTGTAATTCCATCACTCTTTGAAGCTGAGGCAGGAGGATCAAAACTTTGAGCCTAGTCTGCATAACTTAGTGAGACCCTACCACAATGAAAAAATTTAAAAAATAAGAGCTGAGGATGTAGCTCACAGTCAAGGTTCTAGTTCACTCCCTAGTACCAAAAGAGAGGGAGAGAGAGAGAGAAAAAAAAACAAAGATTACTAGTTGAACCCATAATTACTTTTGATTCTTGACTTTTGGGTTTATGTTCACAGAATGGTTCTAGATTTGGACTTGTTCTAAAATGGTGAGTTTAACATGTTAGACATGCAAAGGAGAAGCCATGAAATTGTTTTTTAAGGAATATTTGTTTTGTTGGATGGGCACATTCTCCCTCCACCCTTTTCTGATCATAATAACTCATTCAACTTTTATTATTATTATTATTATTTTGGTGCTGGGAATTGAATTCAAGTCTTCATGCATGCTGCCAGGTAAGTGCTCTACCACTGAGCCACACCTCCGGCCCCATTTAATAGCTTTTTAAATGAATGCTCATTATGTACCAGGCACTCTCCAAGGTACTGCAGATATGCAGATGAATGTGTTTTTTGCTGTAATGGAGCTTACATTCTGGTCCATAAGAAAAACGGCAGCATGAAACACCAAGTATTTGCATTAAGGTACTGAGAATGCATAATGAAAGAAGGGAGTCTGGAAACTATTGTCCAACCCTTGGCTTCCTGAAGCATCAGTAATATAAACACTAATATAGAAGTCCTAGCTGCATTTTGGAGTGTCACCACTCTTGAAATAAAACCCATAGACTTTAGAGAGTGTGATCAGAGTCAATATTTTGATTCTGGGTGACTAAGAGGCAACAGGTGTGTAGCCTGAGAGAGCCACTCAAGGCCATTTGCAGCATGTGGATAGGCAGTGCTTAGGCTGGGTGCAGTGTACACCCCAACTCTATGTGCAGGATGGGAACCTGCACAGAGGACTTCTAAAAAATTCTGTAGGGCTGCTGACCTGCTGGAAAAAAATCAATTAAAAATTAGTGTAACATAAAGACACAAAAGTTTCCACATAGGCTTTTTTGTGTGTGTGTGTGTGTGTGTGTCTGGTGATCAACAAACAGCCCACTCCTGTTTGAGAAACATTTACTGGTGTAAGTTTGCATTTACACAATGAGATGAAATTGTTGTTTTCAATAAAATTGGAGTTAAGTAGAGAAAGAAAGAAGGAGCACTTGAATTTTGATATATTAGTAGTATACAAGGAAACAGAGTGGGAGAGAAACACATGCAGAGTGCCAAAAACAGGGGAGACGTGGTCAAAAGAGACTGAGGAAAAGCAATAAACTAGGCTGTGTTATGTTACATGGGCTCCCAGGGGTATCATGCTGCAGGTTGACTTTCCCATCCTTGAAACAGTGGTGTGAAAACCAGCTCAAGCACAGACAACAATTGAATGCAGTATCTTATTCAATGAGCAGGACATTTGTATAATCATTACCTATTGTTTACTGTAAAAATATCAAAACCTCACTGAAGGTTTCTCAGTACAGAATTAAGTGCCTACATCATTTATTCAGGGTAACAGCTTAAAAATTGTAAATTACAAGCTGTTGCATCTCAGACCCACTGAATCAGACTTTCTAGGGCAGGGACAGGTAATCAGAAACTTTAGTAAGCTCCCAGGTACCTGTTAGATACAATAAACTTTGAAGACTATAGGAAAGGAGTCCTTGAGATGGGGAAGCCTGTCTTAGTTCTCTCTAAGATCTGGGTGTGGCACAGTGAGTGCTCGGTAAAAGTTTATTGACCCGAACCAAATAACACCTAAGAAATTTTAAAGAAAGTTTTCAATCTCAGTTCCCTGTAATAGCTGATTTCATGTTTTTCATATTCTTCTAATCTGTGTTCACGGCTCTTACAAACTGCTGTAATAGCAATTTAAAATTCTATTTAAAAGGTTCAACATGTTTTTTTGGTGTGTATTTTGAGATAGGGAGATTGTCTGGATCTCACAATCCTCCAAACCTCAACCTCCCTAGTACTGGCATTACAGGTGTGCACTACCATGTTTGGTTTCTCTTATAATTTTTAGTGGTTATTAAATATCTGATTCAAAATGGAAAAAAAACTTAGCTCATATAGATTTTAAAAAAAAACTTAGCTCATATAGAGTTTTTAAAAAAGCTTTTCCTCAGGAGACCCTACACGTGTGTAGTGCTTTTCAGTTTATAAAACCCTTTAACACAATCTTTATTTCTTCTCATGACACTCTGTAGAAGCAGCTTTATCCCCATTTTGCAGATGAATATACAGACGCAGAGATTAAATAATTTGCTCAAGGTAACACAGCTAGGAATGTCACTTAAACCAGGGTCTTTTCTCTATATATCTACTGTCATTTCCAAGACATCAAATACTCAGCATATTTTCTGGTAAGAATCTGATTCAATAGGTTGTGATGTAAAATTCTGCAATGCAGTGTGTGGCAGATGGAAATTACATTTAAAGAGCTATATCATAACTGTACAGGAGTCAGCTGTCATCCTCTGAAGTACTGCAATGAAAATGGATATATTAATAACAACTTTGAGTGAAAGAACCTATTGTGCTTCAACAATACCTCACGCTGTCTCTATAGTCTCTATATGACCTATGCCCATCTTTGCAATCCCCAAGTGAAGGTTAGGATTGTTACAGAGCACTTTGAAATTGTAATTAAGGTTTTTCAGAGTATTTATAGGAAATAGAACAACCACTATGGGCTGTGAGGCAGATGGGAAGGAGGCACTAGAGACTTTAAAGTTTTCCTAATACCAACAGTGCTATGACAGGACACTTGGGTAGCAGCTGAGTGAACAGGGAAGGGAAGCTTTCACCTACTACCAATAGAAGGGTTCATTTAGAGGACATATTTGCTCATGACTAACCTGGAGAGGTATGGCACTTCAGGACAAGGACAGACTGTCCAAGTAAGCAACTACAGGCATTCTATACTGAAGAAGAGAAGGCCGGGAAGAAGAAAAAAGTGTTACTGTGTTTCTAATTCATTGAGTTTGCACACTACAGGGAGGCAGGTTTCATTACTATCAGGTAGAAATTTCTAACCATTGGAGCTCTTCAAGAATGGAAGAGGTTCTCTCTTGAGGCATTCAGTTCCTACTCATTGACGGGATAGCATGTAAAGTACTAGCAATCGTTGGAAATAAGATATGCACACACAGAATGGTACACTGGTTCACAAACACTTTTATTTGCAAACCGTTTGGTTCGCAAACAGAAGTGTTTAGAAAAATTTTGTTTTTGTTTGCAAATGCTGTATCAGGTGACAGACACACTGTGGCCATCTTTCCCACACAAATGTGGCCATCTTTTCCAAAATTGTAGAACAAATTAAATTCATGAACTGAGGTAGGTGTGTGTGTGTGTGTGTGTGTGTGTGTGTGTGTATTTAGAGAGGGAAGGGACACAATTTTCTGTAATGAGATTTTTCAAAACTAGGATCTTAAGTGATTGGCAAATCAGTAATTCTTGCTGAGCCAGTGTATGGAGAAGCTTGTGAGTCAGAGTCACAGTCATAAATAGCTCAGGTTCTGCCAAATACACTCCTAATGGGTTAGCAGTGTAGCTTAGTGGTATGGTACTTGCCTATAACACATAAGGCCATGGGTTCAATTCCCAGCACCACCACAACAACAGCAAATAACTCTGTTCTAGTGGTGTACTTATGTGCTCGCTTTGGCAGCACATATACTAGCAGTGTACTTATAATATGAAAAACTTGCTAGACAAGCCAGGCCTGTTAAGTTTCCATTTTCATGGTATCATCGTGAAATACCAAAAGTCTATCACTTTGGGAAGCTATTAATAATTCCTATCCAAGTTCTTTCATCTATATACATTCTAGGATGATCTCTAAAAGGAAGACAGGGAAAATATGAAAATAAACTTTTAAAAAATGATATAATTTTTTACCCAGCACTGGAAATTGAATCCAGGGTCTTCACACTGAGTCACATACCCTAACCTTAGAAAAAAAAACTTTTTAAAAAATTCTGTGATAGTGTCTCACTAAAGTCACTAAGTTGCCCAGGCTGTAGTCAAACTTGGTAATTTTTCTGTCTCAGACTCCCAAAGATTTGAGATTACAGATGTGCACAACAGCTCCAGACTGAGGTAAAAAAAAACCTGAGGCACTGCTGGTCTAGGACTTTTTGTCCCATTTTCAATATTTCTGTTTGCTAAAATGTATTTGAACTCAATCAACATCTTTCTTTACATTTTCTTGCAAAATAAGGAAATTAGAGGCCGAAGTATAAATCCTGGGGCTTAAAATGCAAAATTCTGTGGTTACTAGAAAGTTCTATATTTGTAGTCTTTCTACAGGATGAGGACAGTAAAATTCATCTGTAGTCTTATTCTCTTTCAATACAGTAGTAGCTCAGTTCACCAACTTAATTCCTCCCACGATTCTGGGGAAGACGGCCCCACTCATGTTCATCACCTGATGAGGAGTTCACAAACAGAAGCAAACTTGTGCTGAATGCTTCTGTTTGGGAACCAGACTGCCTGTAAACAGAAGCATTCCTGGACCAAGGTATTGCTACTGTATCAGTAATTCCCAATCTTCATAACAAATATAGCTAGTATTTCACTGAACCAAATGAATTTCAAGTCTACTAAGATTCCAAGGAGTAAGTTTCATAATATACTGTCCTATGAACTAAGACAACATATTAAAATTTTTTATAAACTGTAAAGCAATGTCCGAATAGTACTAACAATTACAAATAGTAAAGCTATAGCAAAAAATTCAAGAGTCATGAGGCATATTAATTCAATGAGTAGCTGAATGAAGTTTAAGAACCACCTAAACTCTTAGCAGCTTCTGCAATTATTAATCTCCCCCAGAAACAACCCATTGTGTTAATAATGGCTGTAAATTCACTGGGCTCCAAACCAGGCCATGTCAGAGTTAACCAGGGCCTCCGTTGATCAGGGAAGAACCTAAGACTCCTGGCAACAGAAGACTGTCCAAGTTCCCTAAAGGGTGTTGGGCATGAGCTAATAAGATGTTGTCTGATGGAAGTCCTATTGAATCATTTCAGTACGGGTGATCAAGGCTACTTTCTGCTCTATCCTTGAGAATTTTTTTGGAGGTTCTAGTAGGGGAACACAGCTACTCATATACTTTTTCTTTTCTTTTTGAGACAAAGTTTCATTATGTTGTTCAGGCTGGCCTTGAACTCACTTCATAGCCTCAAATTCACAACAATCCTCTTGCCTCAGCCTTCCGAGTGCTTGGATTACATGTGTGTACCACTACATTCAGCTTACTCATATACTCTTGACTAAGGAAAGAGTATTCCTCTATCCTCTGCTAGCAAGAGTGCAGCTTTGGGAGGGATGCACATGGAATGGTGAAGGAGGGAAGGGACACCCACCTAGCCAGCCAGATCAGCGGAATCAACCTGGTGATCAGTGGGTGACAGATGTTGCGGCCAGATTGCCTTCACATCACATTCTTCTGCTCTATTCTTATTGCTGCTCCTATCTTTTAATTTGGAATATAAACTGGGAAGAAGCTACAACTGACTATTAACCTCACCTACCTTTTTAAAATTTTACATACTTCAGATTGCAGACTGAATACAAATATTGATCAGAAGCCAAAATACCCCACACATTTCTTAACAATTCAATCCAGGCCAATATATCTTTCAACCCTGCATTTTTATATTCTTGCCTCATCACTTACTAAGATAAATATATGAATAAATAGCAATCCAATCCAGATAAGTATCTTTCATCTATAATTATCTGAAGTAAGAGATTTAAACATGGGCAAAATTAATCCAAGTTACTAAATGCATCTTCAGTGCCTGTTCAGTCATGCTTGAACATGTAGATTCAATTTATAGGGAATAAGAATTTGTAACATTGTAGATGGAAGTTCTGGCAGATTCTGAGAGAAACAAAAAGTCACGAAGTTTCTTTGCTGATCTGCAACAGTTAAAGAGTCTCAGGACTGGGTCAGGGAGTGAGAGTTACTAGATCTGGAACGGATCACTCTGACAAATTAGTTCTTGTCAGACCAAAACACATGACAGCATAGCTTCCCCCAGGCAAGAAGAGGGGAGCCAGATGGAAAATAACTGTTTTTTTTTCTTACCTATCTCAAAATTTGAAATAAGAATGGCAACTAATGATGAAGAAAATATTTCTAAGAATAGAGAGTATACTCTTATTTTGTATGGTAGGGTTACCCTTTTGGGGTGATGCTTAGAAATTTTGAGAAAAGAAAAATCTGATTTTTCTTCTATTTGAAACTGGTTACTCAAGTAAAAAAAAAACTAACTTCAAATCACCTTTTAACTCATGAAACACACACACACACACACACACACACACACACACACATATTTTTTTCAGTGTTTTGAGACAGGCACTCACTATGTGGCCCAGGCTAGCCTTGAACCCACTATGCAGCCAAGGCTGGCCTTGAACTCACAGTGATCCTTCCACCTCTGTCTCCTGAGTGCTGGGATTATAGGTTTGCACCACCTCACCTGGCCACAAAACACTTTTGAAATATTATCATAGTTCAGATAGTTCTGAACTATTAAGCTCATATTTTATTCACTGTAAAACAGACATATAAAATGTTGTTTATATGCAGAATTTAGATTATCATGTATCAGCTGATAAATGGATATTTTAAGTTTTTCTTGTTATGTGGCCTGCAAGCAACAGTTTCATTTTGGTATATTCAGCATCTTTGTATGACATCAGTGTTTGTTTCTGTTTAACTATTGGTTAAGGGAAGTAATGAATCAAACATGGAAATCATTTAGGATTGCTTTAGACAAGTGTTTGTCTTCAACCAGATACTGTGTGATTAACTGGCAAGGCAAATGAGTAAGTATGAAGTTTTGGAATTACACTCTCAAAGGCTCTATCAAAAAATGTAAGAAATAATATATATTACTGTAAAGGATCTTTTCCTATCCATTGTATATCTATTGTTCAATTTTCAGTGATGCAAAACCATTATACATTTCAGAGATTTAGTATATACTAAAATAGAAAGTTTGCATGGTCTAAGGTTCTATTATTAGTAGTGACTATATCTAGCATAGATTCACTGATTAAAACATAAAAAGGCCCTCAGAGCTTGTCCACTTCCAAATGATGAGCACTTGGGAGGCTGAGGCAGGAGGATCGCTGTGAGTTCAAGCCCAGCCTAAACTGCATAGTGAAACTGTATCTCAAAAAGACCAAAAAACAAACAAACAAAAAACCAAAAAATAAAAACAATGATGGTTTTTCTGGTGAAGTAACTGGAGAGTACAAAGATTATCTCACTTGCCTAAGGCTTCAAAGTTAAATTGGCAATGGTTCTGGGACCAGAACCTGGGGTCTTTATTTTTTGGTATTTTTGAGGACACTTATTTTGGATGTCCTGCTATCATGTTAACATTATGATTCTATGGTTTCTCAAAAATCCTGGGAGGCATGATTCCTAAAGGCCTCGAAAACTGCAGTGCTTCCAGTTTCTGGGTCTGTGAATGCCTCTACAGAACCAAGCAAGACTTGAATGCCAAATCAACACTGGTTGATGTTGTAAATGTCTCAGAGTGGTTTCTGCATTTTGTCTTTCAGGTTAAAGGCTGAATATTGCTTTTTTCAGATGCTTCTCCAGCAAGCTTATCCATGAGGTGAGACAGAAAAATACTGTGCATGTTTAAATGTTTAAAAATTTATTATAGTAAAAGACACACTGCGATAATTCCCTTCAAAATACTCCATCTTGCTTCAAACTTATCCCATCATTCTTGCCACTTGCTGAAGCTCTCTCATGTCTTTACATGATTTAAAACAAAACGAAACAAAACAAAACAAAACAAAACAAAACAAAACAAGCTGAATGCTGCTGCCCAGTGCTATGAAATGGAAAGACAGACTAATAAAAAATATTACAATGTGTTCCCATTCACTGGATCTGGCACCATGTAACTTCTGGCTCTTCTCCAAAGTCAAAATGACCATGAAAAGTAAAGTTTTGAACTGGCTAAGGAAATTAAGGCAGCCATGACAGCAAAGCAAAAGACACAACAGAGGACTTGCAGAACTGCTTCAGAAAGTGGCAAGGACAGCTGGGTGTGGTGGTGCATGCCTGTAATCTCAGCATTTGGGAGGCTGAGATAGGAGAATCACTGAGTTTGAGGCCAGCATAGGCTACATAATGAGTTCAAGGCCAGCTTAAACTACACAGCAAGACCCTGTTTCAAAAAAACCAATAAAACATGAATAACCAAATAATAATACAGTTATAACGGAGGATCTTAATATCCCACTGTCACAGAGAGACAGATCAACCAAACAAAAAATCAGCAAAGAAATAACGGAACTGAATCAAACTTATGAACAAATGGACCTAGTAGATGTGTACTGAGTATTCCACCCATCAACATCAGAATACACATTCTTCTCAGCTGCACATGGGTCATTCTCTAAAATAGATCATATACTGGTCCACAAAACATTCTTAAGTAAATGCAAAGGAACGGAAATAAATTCCATGCATATTATCTGACCGTAGCGCAGTAAAATTGGAAATGAATGACAAAAAAACCTACAAAAACCCCCTAAACACATGGAAATTAAATAATACTCTCCTAAATAACCAATGGCTCACAGAAGAAATTAAAGAAGAAATTAAACACTATCTACAATTGAATGAAAATGCAAATACAAATTACCACAACCTGTGGGACACAATGAAAGCAGTCCTCAGAGGGAAATTTATAGCACTAAACTCCCACATCAGAAAAATGGAAAGAACACACATAAACAACCTAATGATGCACCTCAAACTTCTAGAAAAAGAAGAGCAAGTCAAGTAGAAAGCCCAAAGAAGGGAGGAAATTATTAAGATCAGATCAGAAATTAATGCAATTGAAACTAAGAAAACAATACAAAGAATCAATGAATCGAAGAGTTGGTTCTTTAAAAGAGTAAATAAAATTGATAAACCCCTAGCCAACCTTATCAAAAAGAGGAAAGAAAAAACTCAGATTCATGCAATAAGAAATGAAAAGGGTGAAATCACTACAGACCCGGTGGAAATACAGAAGATCATCAACATCTACTTTGAAAACCTTTACTCACATAGATTTGATAACAGAAGAAATGGACAGATTCCTAGAAACGTATGAATTACCAACTGAATCAAGAAGATGTAAAACTGCTGAATAACCCAATTTCAGCTAATAAAATTGAAAATGTAATTAGAACCCTACCAACAAAGAAAAGCCCAGGTCTTGATGGATTCACTGCTGAATTCTACA
>RJWM01020344.1:0-37362 GCA_004363535.1 Dasyprocta punctata
CTTAGACAAATGTAACAATAACGGTCAGATCTGTAACAACGTGTTCTCTCATAAAATGTCCCAGTTTGATAATAACCCCACCCTTTTGCGGTTTAAGAGCTTAAAAACCCCTGCTAATGCTGGCTCAGGCCTCTTCCCTTAGCTGCTTGCTGGGGTAGATGCCACTGGGTACCAGCTAAAATAAAGCGCTTTACTTCTCCAAATTTCCAGACTTCTGGCTCTTTTGATTTGGCTTTTTGTGATTTGGTTTTTGGATACAGCAACTATGTATTTCAAGCTAACCTTGAACTCACAATGCAGCCCAGGCTAGCATCAGAACCACAGCAATCTCCCTGCCTCAGCTTCCTGAGTGCTAGGATTATAGGCAGGTGACAAAGACACCTGGCTCTCAGCCATATTTAATGATTTTCAGTGAATTCACTTTTTAAAAACTTATATAGAATATTTTTATTTAAAATTATTAGTTTTTCCCAAAGCAGTTTTAGCTGTGAATTCACAACTTTGCTGGGCTAGGGATATAGCTCAGAGGCACAGCACCTGCCTAGCATGAGTTCGATTCCCAGCACACACACACACACACACACACACACAAAAGTAAAAAAACCCCAAAACTGTGATGGGGTATGTTTTCTTAAATTAACTGAAATAAATGTATAACTTTAAAAGTAATTCTGGTTTTAAAAAATATAGCCAAAAGCCAGGCATGGTGGCATATACCTAATCCCAGCATTTAGGAAAGAGGCTGAGGCAGGATGATTGCCATAAGTTCAAGGCTGACCTGAGCTTCATGTGAGTTCAAGGCTGGCCTGAACTACATAGTGAAACACTGTCTCAGAAGCAAAACAACCCAACTCAAGTTATCTCATGCCCACAAGATACCGTGGTGTGCACATCACATGCTGGAAAGCTCTGCATGACTTTGGGAGGTTCTGGGCAGGAGGGGACACAGGGTGTCTGCCCAGTTGGCCTGTAGAATGGGGCCACGGGGTCCCAGGCTCTCAGTCACCCCTTGGTTGATCCGTCTTTGTCACTCATATCCTATGATATCATTTCCTTGTCTGAGGATGCTGGATTACACCTGCTCTTGAGTTTCCATCTGTCTGTGATTTTCCTGCACCCTGGAAGGAGATGATGTCAAGGTGGGTGTGGCTATGATGACCAGGCCAGTCCCAGACTCTAACCTGTCAGGGCTCAGTTTCCCTGAGAACAGCGGTGGACCTGCCCAGCCCCGGGAGCGAGGGTCAGGAATTCAGCCGAGGATGAAAAGACCCCTTCTCTGGTATGGTTGAATTCAAAGGGGGAAAACAGAAAATGGGGAAAAGCAATTGGTGGGTGGCTCTGAAGGAGCCCGAGGCAAGTCCTTCTGTCCCATGGCACCTGCAGGCCCAGCATCCCAACTGTTCCCAAGGGTCTTGCGCAAAAGGAAAACTGAGCTTAATTACTTCACAGCTAAGACACAGCGGTGATGAGCTAATGAGAACAAGAGCACCAATTAATAATGGGTTATCCAGCTCATAAATGGAAAGTTAGCTAACCTCACTGTGCTGCCAGCCCATTGCAAAAAGAAATCTGAATCAGTTGATCTATGAAACTTCTGCCGGCTCTGAAGTCCTTTGACTTCAAAAGACATAGACTGGCAGAATGGATCAAGAAGCAAGATCCAGCAATATGCTGTATACAAGAAACACATTTAATTCGAAAAGATACTCATAGACTGAAAGATAAAGGATGAAAAACAATACTCCATGCAACAAGAGTCCAGAAAAAAGCAGAGGTAGCTATTCTATTTGCAGATAAAGTTAATTTTAAGCCAGGACTGATTAAGAGAGACAAAGAAGGTCATTATATATTGGTAAGGGAACAATCTAAGAGGAAAGGATAATAATGCAAAAAATACTTGTCGACCCAGTTATATAAAACAATTATTAATCGACATAAAAAATCAAGTAAGCCTTAATACAACTGTATTGGGAGACCTCAATACATTGCTGTCACAAAAAGACAGGTGTGGAGTTCTTGGGATCCTCTGGGTAGAGTATCATGTCGTCTATGTATATAAAAAATTAGTTGCGACAGTCAGAGAAAAAGAATTTTAAGTAAAGTGTAATTTTTTCAGGGTCACCTTCAGATTTTATTTTTAATGTGAAACGTTCATTTGAAAATAATTGTGTTAACAATTAGTTAGATAATGTTTCATGTCTGTATCTTTTGTCTTAAATAATTTTCGGGAATATCCAATATACTGATGATTGTTGCTGTTTTGCTGGTTGGGGTGAAATAATTATGTTCTGATTTCTTGTTTTCCTCTTGTTTAAAATTTTAAAAAAATATAAAAAAAATGAAGTCCTCTGACTATGAGTTCAACTTCTGTTTCTTTAAACAAAACTTCTAAATTTTCAGTTTGGTAGAATCCTTTCTAATCTGTCTGCATTAGAACACAAGAATAAGGTTAACTTTTAGGATACCAATCCATTAAACATTTGCATATGTAATTTTTTCTAAATGTGGAGATACATACCTGTCATCCCAGCACAGTCGAGGAGGCTGAGGCAGGAGGATCATAAATTTGAGTCCAGCCTGGGAAACTTAGGAACTTGACTAGAGCATATCTCAAAATAAAAATACGAAATAGGAGCTGGGGACGTAGCTCAGTACAAAGGGCCTGTGCTCAATACCCAGTATGGAAACAACAATCCTCCCACAAAACAAAAAACCTTCCACAAAAACATAGGTAGTTTTTTTGTTAAGTTTCAGAAGTATGATTTGTCTGTAGCACAGCTGTGTCTAAACTTACATGGCCATGTGACTCATTATTTCACTCATTCACTTTGTTATTCCCCCTGCAGACACGCCCCACATGCCCGCTATGTACTTGGCAGTGGGGTGCAATGGTTCAGAGCACAGCTCTGGAAGAAAAAGAGCTTGGACTCGAGTTCTGCTTCTGTAACTGTCACCTCGATGGCCGTGGATAAATCACAGCCTCCTCCAGGTTCTGTGAGGCCCGGAAACGGCAGAGGTGTTGATCCTAACCACAAGGTTAGTGATGGCCCAGCGGGAGGTCAAGCGTTCAGGATGCAGTCAGCACCCCACGTGTGGCATCTGTTACTGTCCTCTCAGTGTCGCTGTGAATGAACTGCATCTGCTCTCACATGCCAGCTCCTGGGTGGAAGTCCTTGACCCCATACCTCAGAACAGGGCTGTATGGAAATTCAGAGATGGAGTCTTGGTGAGGTAATTAAGGTAAAACAAGGTCCTGTGGACAGCTTCCCACCTCGCTTGTAAAATGCGATTAGGACTCAGACAGGCAGAGAAGGAAGGCCACTCAGACACGCATGGGGATGGGGGAGGTAGATGTGACACAGGGCTGTCTACAAACCAAGGACAAGGGGAGAGGGGCTACAGAATGAACTCAGTCCTGCTGATGATGCCATGTTGGACTTCCAGCCTCCAGAACTGTCAGGAAATGAATTCCCATTGGTTAAGGCACTGGCCTGTGGTATGTGTTATGGCAGCCCTAGTCCACGAAGACCATCACGGGTTCCACCATCCTCATGGGCTGGGGTTCTACATGGTTAGAATCCTACCTTTTACAATGAAGAGCCATAAGGATGGAAACAGGTAATGGTACACAGAGTGCAGAAGAGGGAATGCTTTACAATCTGGGGGAGGGTGGTATGGAAAGCAAAGTCAAGGAGGAGAAGGTGAGAGGCTGGGAAGGGCACTAGGCCTGAAAGGGTCAGGAAAGTCACTTGGTAGAGAAGGTGGGACAGGACACTTTGGGCAAGGGATCACACATTCACGATTTTTTTCCAACAAGGACATTCTTTGGGATTTGGTATTTAAGAATCATCTGTTAGTAACGTGGGACCTCACCTGTTTAGGATGGAGTAAAAGTAAATCCTAAGCAAAGCCCAGATCAATGCGCTTAGTCAGCTGTATACCCTGTGGCCTCAACATTTATTGATTCCACTGCTTGGATAATTTAGGGAGAGCACGGAGACAGAAATTCCCATTTGCATTCTCTGGAAGCAGGTGCCAACTTCTGGTCTCTGTCTGGAGACAGGAATCACTTGAGCCTCAGCTTTAGCGCAGGATGGGTAAGAAGACCACCAAGTGGGGTCAGAATGACCTGGCTCAGGGGAGCTGGGTAACGTGGAATCTGTTTACGCTGGTATCTAAATACACAGGGGCTTTCAACACATACAAACACGCTTATAACCAGCTTCCCAGAAAGCCCTTGTCACCACCGAGCTACACCCCAACCCTTGTCCCTTGGATTTTTAAATACTTGCATTTGGCCTTAGCTTTTTTGATTTTCCTTCACATATTATGCAATTTGTCTTTTGTTACTACACAGTCTTCACAAGAATTTTAAAAACACTATGTTGAATTAAAACTTCGATACCACAAATCTGATCATTTTTCTGTTGACTTTGAGAGTTTTCAATATCTATAATTATACAGTAGCGACTGTCATTCTGTTTTAGGGTACTCTGCCGCCCCCAAAGCTGGTCTGTCCCTGTGTGCTGGCGCTGAGTCACCCATGTGCCCCAGAGGAGGCCAAACCTGCTCTTCGCCTTATAGATTTGCATTCCCCAGAGATTTCGTGGGAAGTGATGTTTGGCTTACTTCACTTAGCGCAGTGTCCCTGTGTCCCTCTGTGTCCCTCTGTGCCCCTCTGTGTCCCGGTGTAAGCTCTGTGCTGCACTCTTCCCTCTGTGGGCGGCCACTCTCCCTTGATCCATCATCCGGCTGGGGACGTGCACACTGCTTCTTGACTTTGGCTGCCGTGAACAATGTTCGAGTGAATGTTCGTCTCCGTGTGGCCTTTGCTTCCATTTCTCCCAGCCAGACAACTAGGGGTGCAAATACTGAGCCTGGGGTGACTCTGCTTTAACTGTTAAGGAAATGACCACCCCCTTTTCCAGGGTGGCTGCACGGACTCACGTTACCATACGTACTACGCAGAGGACCTGTTTCTCCACCCCCTTGCTGCAATTGTTGTCTATTTTTTGTACTGGAAGTCTCTATGATAGACAGAAAGTAGTATTCCCTGTGGCTTCAATTCGTGTTTCCCTAAAGACTGATGGTGCCGAGCATCTTTTTGTAGGCCTGTTGGTTTTTCAGATATCTTCTTTGGGGAAATGGCTACTTGCTTTTAAACTGTTCTTAGAATTAGGTTGTCTTCTTGGTAGCAAGCTGTTTGATATATGGATATATCTTATATATTCAGACTAAGTTCTTTATCAGAGAGATGATTTGTAAGCATTTTCTATTAGTCGGTGACTCTTCCTCCCTCCCCCCCACTCTCTCTCTGCCCCCTCCCTCTCTCCCTTCCTTCCTTCCTCCCCTCCTTTCTCTTTTCCTTCCTTCCTGGTGCTGGGACTCAAACTCTGGGTGTTGTGCCTGCTAAGCAAGTGCGCTACCACTAAGCTATGCCCCCAGCTGTACTGGTACTTTTGGAAGAAGAAAAGTTTTTCTGCTTCTTTTTCTTTTTCTTTTCTTTTGTTTGTTTCTTTCTTTCTCTCTTTCCTTTTTTTTTTTTTCTGGTACTGAGGATTGAACCCAGGGCCTTAGCACTGAGCTATATCCCAGCCCTTTTATACATTTTTAATTTTGAGACAGGGTCTTGCCAAATTGCTAAATTGCCCTGGTAAGACTTGAGATTTTGAGCCTCCTACCTCAGCCTCCCAGAGTGCTGGGATTACACTTGTGTGCCACCATACTCTGCGGAGAACACTTCATTTTGACTAAGTCCAGTTTATTGATTATCCTTCATGGGTTGTACTTGTGGCGACACATGCAATGGTCTCCGCCTGATCCATGGGTTTCTCTCTGTGTCTCAGTGTCACACCTGTAGTTCTTACTGTCTGGGGCCCATTTTCTGTGTCTGGTGTGGTGTAAGAGCTAATTCAACTGTGTCAGCACTTGTCACTGAAGAGACTGTCCTTTTCCCTTGGTACTTTGTCAAGAACCAATTGGCCGTAAATGTAAAGATTCCTTTCTGCAACCCCTGTTTTAATTCACCTGTCTCTGCCTAGCAATGCATTAAGACACACTCAATGGCCTTAATTGCTGTAGCCTCCTATGAAATCTTGAAATTGAGTTATTCACATCTTTCAACTTTGTTCTTCTTCAAAATTCAGCTCTTCTTTCTAACAATTTTCAACGGTTGCAAAATAGCCCATAAAATGAATGTTTCCTAATAAAGGTGCTATTTAACTTTTTAGTTTTTTTTTAATTTCTATTAATCTTGTAAAGAACTGCCTCAGGCCTGTGTCTTGTTTCTCCTTGGCTGTATAATTAAGAGGGCATCCGGATGTGTGGGTGACTGAGTCACAGGCCAGTGAGGTGGGACTCACCGGTCTTGGGTAAAGGGCCCAGCAGGGACTGTCGGGGTGGTGGGTTTCTTTACACTGATGCTGAGTGTACTACGTCCACTACTTCATGGAGCTGTCACTCCGATTTTCAGGGTAAATGCGACCACACCCAGTGAAGAGGAGGCTGAGGAAGCTGCCTGACTCAGTTGGACCAGCAGGCAGACGGCAGCACCAGGGCCGCCGCGTCGGAGTCTCCCTGACCAGCTGCCGAAGTCCCGGTCTGGGCTGGAGGAGCTCATATCTGTCCCCGGGTTCCTCCAGATGTGTGGATCGACCCTTCCAGCTTACTTCACTGGAGTGGCCTTGTGGGCAGAGGTGACTCATCTTGCAGGCAGAAAAAAACTGCCCAGCTATTGGGAGCTCAATAGAACCGTCAGGAAGTGAAAAGCAGCCACTGCTGGGGGTCAGCAAAGTTTTCTGACTGTCATCAGCATCTCCACACTGCCCTCAGCCTCCACCGTGGCCATGGAGCTTGAGGAAGCCATGGTCTCCGCGGCTGGGTTTGTGTTTAGAAGACGTGGGGTCACCTGGGTGCTCGGGGCTGGCTCTGTGACCCGTCCCATCTTTTCTCACTTGGTTCTCCCTCATAAAGTCCCCAGGCTTTTGCAACCCAGGGCACGGCTTCTCTGGCTCCCTGGGTCACAGTGGGGATGGAGAGGGGGACCTCAGGACAGGTGGAGGGTGCACAGCAGGGGGGACCGTGGCTGGGAGGAGACACAGCGTCTGGGAATGAGCTCTGCAGTGCGGTGGCGCAGGTGGCCTGGCGGGGACAGTCTGAGTGGCCGCTTTGCGCAGCTGGGAATCCGCAATGCCCGGCCCCACACTTGCCCTGCTCTCAGTCAAACACTGGCATTGAAGAGGCCAGCGGGTCCAGTTTCAGGTCCGGACTGCGCCCTGAAATGACACCAGGCTGAAAGTGACTCTTCCTCCCTGGGGAGAACCTGGGGGTGCTCAGAACCTCCACCACTTGCTCTTCTTCTGGCCATGCTGGCAGTGAACCCAGGAGCCCAGCCGCTGAACTGTCCCCTTCCTGTCCTTGTGCCGCGTCTGCCTGCCTGGGTGGTCACCCCCTGTGCTCCGGGTCTCCTCCCTGGCACTGGACTCCGTGTCTCTGCTCCAGCTCAGCTGGCTGGTGTTGATCTCCTGGCTCTTTCAGGACAAGAACTGGAACACATCTTCCCCCCGAGGGTGCCTGGCCATCAGCGGGGGCTGGGCATGAGGAGCGGTGCTGAGGTCAGTGGGTCTCACAGTTCTAGGGGCTGCCCGAGGGGACTGGACCTCTCGACTTCATCCTTCCCCTTGACACGGTGACCATGTCTTCTCCTCTGAAGATCCCTTCTTGCTTCCCGTGCCTTTGGTCTCTTTTGCTGCTTCCTCTTTTCCCGCCTGTGTAGAGGTCCTCCTGTCTCTGCTTCCTGAGTGCTGGGATATCAGTCTATCCCTTAAGTAGACAGGTTATCTCTGCCTCCTGCCACCTTCATCTGTTGTGTGATTGACATGCATGTTAAAGACTTGCCCGTCTTCCTCCAGCTCTCCTAGAGCTCCCGACCTCCGTGTCAGCGGCTGCTCCCCTCCCTCTGTCCCTCTCCCCTGGGAAAACAAACATTGACAAAGCCTAATTCTCAGAGGCAGCTGTGCCAGCCACTCGGCTGTCGCCCACCCACCCGTCCTCCCCTGGGTGCTGAGCTCGGGTTAGGTACCTGGAGCCCGCGGATGAATAGTGAGACACGCTGCCCTTGCCGAGGGCCCCCAACCTGAGACGTCCAGAGATGACACAGAACACAGGTGTCACAAGCGCAGGGCGAACTACCAGCTGCCTGTGGAAGCCTTCTCAGACTCAGGCTGGAGAGATTCCAGAGGCTCCGGCCTGGCACCTGTGTGAGCTTAGCCTGTAGGCAGAGGAGCTCAGCAAACAGCTGGCAGCCGCAGGGACAGGAGCCAGTGACAGCGCCGAGATGGAGGAGATGGCAGCAACTGGAGTCCCGGGGTTTCATGATGGGGCAGAGTCCTGCCCGTGCTCTTCAAATCCTCTGCAAACCACAACCCTGAGCCTCACACAACCCTTACCGCAGCGCAGCAACCCTGACAGTGGGCTCGTCCTGCTCAGCAGTAGAACGCTCCATCTGGCCCTGCTGCTAGGAAATGTCTGGCTCTGGTCCGACCCTGGGATCGGCCCTGGTCCAACCTCCCCTGTGGCTGTAAGTCCCAAAGGCTCGGGAGTGCAGGCTGCAAACCGTGGAGCCTGGAGAGGCCTCCAGATGGCCCTGGGCCACCCAGCTGTGTCATGCTAAGGCCAAGGCAGTTACATCACTGTTAGCTCTTAGGTCCCCTTTGCCCCCGTGGTGGAGAGACCAGGAGGGATCACATAGAAGTGCTAAAGGGCAGGAAGAAAGGAGGGGTGAGGAAGAGGGAAGAAAAACGCCTGCTTGCAGGGCTGAGTCTCCTCATCAACCAAGCACTGGACTCCTCATCAACCACTGGACTGTTTGTCCAGTGTCCCCCAGGACACCACTGATTCTCAGTTCTTTTTTTTTTTTTATTATTTTGCCAGTACTATGCTGTTTTTATCACAGTAGCTCTGTAGTATAATTTCAAGCCAGGGATTGTGATGCTTCCTGCCTTGCCTTTGTTGCCCACAATTGCCAGTGGTATTCTAGGTCACTTCTGGTTCCAAATGAATCTTAGAATTGTTTTCTCTAACTCTGTGAGGTATGTTATTGATATTTTCATCTAGATTGCATTAAATCTGTATAAATTTTTCAAAGCATGGCCATTTTCACTCTGTTGGTTCTTCCGATCCAAGAACAAGGAGTATCTCCGTGTACTGATATGCTCTTCAGTCTCCATTTTCAGAGTACTGTAACTTTCAATGTATAAATCTTTTACTTCCTTCATTAGATTGATTCCTAAGTATTTCATTTTTTTGGGATGGGACTGTGAAAGGTGTGGTTTCCCTAATTTCTCTCTCAATGAGTTTGGCATTTGCATACAGGGAGGCTATCAATTTTTGAGTGTTGCCTTTGTATTCAGCTATGCTACTGAATGTGGTTATTAAATCTAGAGGGTCTTTCGGTGGAGTTTTTGGGGTTTTTTATATAAAATATCATGTCATCTGCAAATAATGATAATTTAACTTCTTAATTTTCTATCATTATTCCTTTTATGTTTTTCTCTTGTCTAATTGCTCTGGCTAAAGTTTCCAGAACTATACTGAGAAAAAGTGGTGATAGTGGACATGCTTTTCTTGATCTTGATGTTATTGTGAAAGCTTTTAGTTTTTGACCATTTAGTATGATGCTAGCTGATGGTTTGCCATAGATGGCTTTTATCAGATTGAGATAAAGACAATCTAGTTCAATTTTCTGATTTTATCATGAATGGGTGCTTGACTTTGTCAAATGCTTTTTCTGGGTCTATGAGATGATCATGTGATTCTTGCCTTTGGCTTTGCTAATATGGTGTATTATGTTTATTGGTTTGCATATGTTGAACCATCCCTGCATCCCCGGGATGAACCCTACTTGGTCATGGTGTATAATCTTCTTGATGATTTGCTACATTCTGCTTGCCAGTATCTTACCCAGGATTTTTGCATCTATGTTCATTAGGGAGATTGACCTGTAGTTCTCTTTTTGGTTGTATCCTTCTCTGGTTTTGGTATCAAGGTAATAATTGCTTGCAGGAATGACTTTGGGAGTATTGCTTCCCTATCCATTTCATTAAAGATTTTGAGTAGTAGCATTAGGTCTTCTCTAAATTTGTTGTAGAATTCAGCAGTGAATCAATCAGGACCTGGACTTTTCTATGTTGGCAGGTTTTTAATTAATCTTCAATTTCATTGACTGACATTGGTTTATTTAGAATTTTTATATCTTGTTGATTCAGCTTTGGTAATTCATAGGTATCTAAGAGTCTGTCGATATTTTCTGTGTATTCCATCTTATTAGAATACAGGTTCTTGAAGTAGGTGTTGATGGTCTTCCGGATTTCTGTAGGTTCTATTGTGATTTCACCCTTTTCATACCTAATTGTATGGATTTGAGTCTTTTCTTTCCTTTTTGTTAAGGTTGGCTAAGCTTATAGATTTTATTTAATTTTTTTAACAACCAACTCTTCAATTCATTGATTCTTGTATTGTTTTGTTTGTCTCAATTACATTAATTTCTGCTCTGATATTTATAGTTTCCTCACT
The DNA here is from genome assembly GCA_004363535.1 of Dasyprocta punctata. Classification (NCBI taxonomy): domain Eukaryota; kingdom Metazoa; phylum Chordata; class Mammalia; order Rodentia; family Dasyproctidae; genus Dasyprocta; species Dasyprocta punctata. The sequence continues at coordinate 10,573 of RJWM01020344.1, forward strand.
CATATGAGGGTTAGGCTTGACTTGCACTTCTTTTCACTGAAGTTTGAGGTTCAACATTAGGTTGTTTATTTGAGCTTGTTCTGTTTACCTGATATGTGAGTTCACCGTTATAAATTTCCCTCATAGGACTGTTTCACTGGATCCCATGTGTTCCAGTATGTTGTATTGGCATTATCATTTAATTGTAGAAACTGTCAAATTTCTTCCTTAATTTGATCTGTGCCCCACTGGTTATTCAGGAGCATGTTATTTAATTTCTATGTGTTTATGAAGCGTTTGTGGTTTGTTTTGCCATTGATTTCCAATTTCATTGGACAATGTTCTGATAATCTGCATGGATAATTTCAGTTCTGTTGCATTCACTTAAGCATGTTCTATGGGCTAATATGTGATCCCTTTTGGAGAACGTCCCATGGGCAGCTGAGAAGAATTTGTATTCTGATGTTTGAGGGTAGAGCACTCTGAAGACATCTACTAAGTCCATTTGTTTACAGGTTTGGTTTATTTGTGATACTTCTTGGTTGGTTTTTTTGTCTAGCTGATCTATTTGTGATAATGAGGTATTGAGGTCTCCCATTACAATTGTGTTAGTGCTTACTTGATTTTTCATGTCCATTAACATTTGTTTTATATAGTTGGATGTGCTAGTATTTCATATATATATCATATATATATTTTTGTTTGTTTGTTTGTTTGTTTGTTTTTGTACCGAGGATCAAACTCACTACCTCACGTTTGTCAGGTAGGCGCTGTGGCACTAAGCTATATCTCTGGCCCTGGTGCATACATATTTATGATTATCTCTTCCTTATGGACTGCTCTCTTTACAAGCATTTAGTGACCTTCTACATCTCTCTTGGTTTGAAATTGACTTTCTCTACAAATAGGACAGCTACCCCTGCTTTATTCTGTGTACCTGCCACCTGGAGTATTGTTTCCATTCTTGGACTTTTTATGAATTTTTTGAGTTAAATGTGTTTCATACATGCAACATATTGTTGAATCTTGTTTCTTGATCCTTTATGCCAGTCTTTTTCATTTCATTGGTAATTTGAGACTATAACATTGCTGGTTATAACTAATATGAATTGGCTTATCCTTGTCATATCATTTTCCTGTTGTTGGTCTCCTGTCTCTCCCTTGTTTGACTGCTAGTTTTGTCTAGTGAATTTTTTCTAATGGTGTTCTTGGATTGTAGAATTTTTATCTCTTTTTAAACTATCTTTCAGAACATTCTGAAGAGCTCGTTTTGTGGTCATGCATGTCATGATTTGTTTTTTGTCATGAAGTATCTTACTTCTCCATTGATTTTGAAAGATTGTTTTGCACGGTACATCAATCTGGGTTGGAGCTTGTTTTCTTTCAGTACTTGAAACACTTCAACCCATGCTCTCTTAGTCTTAAAGGTTTGTGTTGGGAAGTCTTCTGTGATTCTTATGGATTTTCCTTTATAGGTGTTTTATTTCTTTCTCAAACAGTTTTTAATATTCTGTTCTTGTGCCTAATTTCTGGAAGCTTATTATAGGCCTTGGTATAGATTTATTTTGCTCATGGTTAACTGAAGTTTTACATATCTTATTTATCTGTGTGTTGATTTTTATTTCCAAGCTTGGGAGTTTTCTGCCATTACTTCTTTGAACAGTTTTTTTTTTCTTTATGTCTTTTGTGATGTTTCCTGTTGTTATTCACTCTGATCAATCTTATTTCGTTCTTCTTTGCATCATTCTGCAGCTGTTGAGCTGATTTTTCATATTCCTTTACTATTTTTAAGAAATCTTTATGTCTTTTTGTGATCACTAACTGAATCTTGTCTTCTGGATCTGATTTGCTGTCTTCACCTTGGTTCATTCAGCCGCTTATACTTTCACAGGAATTTTTAATCTCCTGGATATCTGTTTGAATCTCTTTCATGGATTAGATTTCTTTCCTTTGTCAGGGATTCCTAATTTCTGTAATTTTCCTAAGCTCTCCTGTTTTTTTCTTTAATCTGTGTGTACTCTAGATTTACTGAGAAAGTCCTTCATTTTGATTTTTTTTTTTTTTTTGGCTTTTTGAGAGATGGTGTTGCTATGCAATTCGGGCTGGCCTTGAACTCACTTTGTAGCCCAGGCTGGTCTTGGACTTGCAGTGATCCTCCTGCCTCAGCCTCCCAAGTGCTGGGATTATACGCATGCATCCCCATGCCCAGTTTTGATTGCTATCTATTTTTTACCTGATTATTTCTGATCTGATTATCTCGATAGCCTCATTCATCTCATTTTTCCCCTTCTTCTGCTACCATTTTAGAAAATTCAGGTGAGTGGCTTCTGATTTTCTCTATCTTACTGTCCCCTGACTTGTCCTGGGTGGGCTGGAGGTCTGAGATTGCATTTTGATTCTTTGTCTTGTTATTTTCTGTTTGTTTAAATTTTAATTTGTTTTCTGTATTGATGCTTGTAAGTTGCTTATGGGAGGTACTTTTATCACTAACATCAAGGCTTCCCTAATGTGTATTCCTCAGAGATGTCTTCTAGGTATAGCTAGCTCTTGGCCATTGTCTATCGCAAGATCCTACCTTCTCAACTTATTAGGGATAAGCAGTTGCTGTGTTTGTGGCTCAGCACCCAGTTCTTTGGTGTTGGACTATGGTGATGATTATGACCCCAGGCAATCACAGTGCTGTTACACAAGGGAGAACAACAGATTACAATGAGCATGACACCCAGGCTAAAGTAATACAATTACCAATAACAACAGCATCAAGCATAGGCTGGGAACTGACACACTGTTGTAACAATTAATTGGTAGCTTTAACCACAGAATCAAGGTCTATAGTTATATAACAAAGTCCAACATAAACCAGGAACTTGTATCATAAGTTTCCCCTTAGTAGAGTGATTTTACACTTTGTTTGTGTGCATGTGTGTGTGTGCGAGTGTGTGTGTGTTTGTGTGTTTGTGTGTGTGTGTATGTGTGTGGGGTTAATAGGGATAGGGGAAAAATAGAGATAAATGAAGAGAAATATAGCAAAAGCAAGGCTAATGGACTAAGGATGATCATGCAAGCTTTGGGAACATGGTGTCTTGGTTACTTTTCGCTCATTGCTGAGACAAAATACCTGATGCCCAAAATTAGGGAAGGAAAGGTTTATTCTTACAGTTTTTCAGGCGTTTCAGTCCATAAGTTGGCTCCAAGGCAGCCGTTCATGGCGGCTGCAAGCTGCAAGCCGTGCTGGCGAGAGAGAGAGAGAGAAAGAGGCAGAAACAGAAGACCCGCCTTCCCTTTCATTGTATGTCGGCTCCACCCCTGGGCAGGCACTGCACTCACATTGCCAGACAACAAACCAATAACAAACCAATAACTCAGCCCCATCAAAATTATATGAGGACTTGGGGGTACATAGCATATTACCCGATACGTTCTACCCCTGGACCCCCAAGGACTCATTTATATCCTTACTACAAAAGACATTTAATCCCTCTCCAAGAGTTGCCAAAGTCTTAACAGTTTGAGCACTGTTGAAAATCCAAGTCCCAAATCTCCTCCAAGATCTATGGCAAACTCTTAACCGTAACCCCCTGTATAAATGAAAACAAGGTTAAGCACTTCCAACATATAAAGGCACAAGATAAACATTACCATTCCAAAAGTTACAAACAGGGGAATACAAAGCATTGGAACCAAAGCAAGTCCAAAATCCAGCAGGGCAAACATTAAGTCTTGGAGTTTTCTGCTCAGCATCTGAAGCAACCTGGTAACAAGCTCTAACAGGCTTGAGCGATTTCACCCCTGTGGCACCTTTAGGGGTCTTAACTTTTATAGCTTCCCTTGGACGATCCATGTTTCTTGCCTTTACCCTTACATCTTTACACACTGCTCTCTGCAGGCGAGGCGGAAGCTGCCTTAGCCTTTTCTTATACTTAAAACCAGTGCCACGTGGATGTCGCCAAGGTCTGCTGCAGGCTGGAGCAGTAGCCAGGCTTTCCTCTCTCTTGGCTGTAGGGGTTGGCTGCCTGGATCGCTGAGCTCTCTGAACCTGATTGTGAGGAACAGCTTCTCTACGTCGCCATTTTGGAATCCGGCGTGGCTGCTGCCATTTTGGGACATGGCATGGCCTCTGTCCCCACTCTGGGACAAGGCACTCTGCGGCTTTTTGTCGCCACTCCAGGACAGGGCACTCTGCGGCTTTTTCCTCTGTGTAAACTCTTTCACTTTTGAAGGCCTGAGGTTGCAAAGCCTAGAGGTCCGCTGCTTCCTGGGATGCCCTGAGGCCATCTTTTTTATTCTTTTGTTCCTTCTCAGCAATCAAGGTCTCAGCTCCATCTTTAAAGTCTACAGCTTTCTGGCCAAACTCACAAGGTTTTAAATCACCATTCCCGGCTCATTGCTCTTTATTCACAACATAAATCTGGCTAACAGCCCCCAACAAAAGCCAGGTCACCATTTTAATACTAGATTGCCTGGAAATTTCTCTCTGTAGAGTAATTAGTCCTTTGCCCTTAATCTCAGTCTCAGGCAAAGTCTCTGGGCACGGACAGAATGCAGACAAACTTTTTGCCAACCCGTAACACACATCGTGTGGAGTCCAACAGCCAATGTCATTCTTCTTCCCAGCAGAAATCTCCTGAGCCTGGTCTTTACCAGTAGGCTTTCTATTAGCCTTCTGATCTCCTGGGGGCTCTGACCAGAATCTCCCACATAGAACAACCTAAGCCGTTCCAGCTCTATATATGTAGACAGCATCTCTGAACCTTTCCAAACTTTCCCCACAAGCCATTTTCAAAGGCTCTCGAACCACATGGTCAGGAATAGTCACAGCAATGACCCCACTCCTGGTACCAAATTCTGTCTTGGTTACTTTTTGCTCGTTGCTGAGACAAAATACCTGATGCCCAAAAATAGGGAAGGAAAGGTTTATTCTTACAGTTTTTCAGGCGTTTTAGTCCGTAAGTTGGCTCCAAGGCAGCCGTTCATGGCAGCTGCAAGCTGCAAGCCATGCTGGCGAGAGAGAGAGAGAGAGAGAGAGAAAGAGGCAGAAGCGGAAGACCCGCCTTCCCTTACATTGTATGTCAGCTCCACCCCTGGGCAGGCACAGCACTCACATTGCCAGGCAACAAACTGATAACAAACCAATAACTCAGCCCCATCAAAATTATATGAGTACTTGGGGGTACATAGCATATTACCTGATACACATGGAGAAGAGGACAAGAGACAAAGAACAGAGGGGAAAGAAAAAGAATATTGAAGCACACAAAAAAATACTAGAGACTATGTTCATCCACATAAAAATATCAAAAAATCAAGAAACATAACTGAGGAAAGAGAAAAAGAAGACAAACAAAACACACAGTAAAAGTCAGAACTAAACAACCAAAAAGAAAAAAAAAGACAGACAAAAGAATACAAAACAAACCACCACCACCACCACCAAAACAATAAAATGCGTCTGGTGCCCTAGGTGCCGCAGTCATGTCTAAGACCAAGCCCAAATCTGTGCTGGGAATCCCTGCCATGCCTGCAGCAGGATTAGTGCTGGGTGCAGGGCTGATCTTGACTCTGCATGTGGAGGCTGGGGCCAGTCTTCAGCCAGCCACTGTCTGAATGTCCCTTGGTGGCCCGCCCATGTCCCCGACCACGTTTCTCTCTCCATTGCTCTCCTAGACAGACACAGCCGACAGCCGAGGCTGCTCCCATTGCCATGTTCAGTCGACCTCTCTTGGCGCTCCCAGCTGCTGGCAGGTCTCCTCCAGTGCCTCTGGAAGCAGAATCGGTGCACTGTTGACCTCTCATGTGTTGCCCTGCTGCTGTCCAAAGCTGCTTGAGTCCCACGTCCCTCTCTTTTTCATGGTGCTGGGAACAGGGTAGGTGGGGTGGTGCTGTCCCATCCATTACCTTCACCACTGCTGGTGTGGTCCCTAGCCTGGCTGTCATTAGAGGTTCTACCTATGGCACATGACACAAGAGGAGGAGGAGGAGGAGAAAGAAGAAGAGGAAGAATGGGACAAAGACGAAGAGGAGGAGAAAGAGGAGGGAAAAGAAGAGCAAGAAGAGGATGAAGAGGAAGAGGAGGAAGAAAAAGAAAAAGAAAAAAAAGAAAAGGAGAGAAAAAGCCTGGCAGCAGCTTCCTGGTCCCTCGCCCCTGTGCGTGCTGGTGAAATTTGCTGCCAGGCTGCAGCAACCTCTGTTTAAAGGAAGGCAGAAGAAGCGAGGGGACTTGTAGCCCAGACCTATCCTGTGTGGCTTGAGTTTGCCACACTGTGGCATCCTGTCAGTACTTCTGGAACTTTCCAGAATGGCAGTTCTTGCTCTGTGCTCAGGCAAAGGTCCCACAGGCTGCCTGTCCTGTGGATTGCTTCTTTCATAAAGTCCTAGTCTATGTTTTATTTGATCTACGAATCTCTAATTTCAGACTGATTTTGACATCAGGATGCATGTGCCTGCCTTTCCCCCAGTTATCTGTGTTTTTAGTTGATTTTTCTCTGAGTAACTGCAATGTGACTCCTCCTCTATTCAGTCACGCTGTATCTGTTATAGTTTAATGTATCCCCCCTTCTATTTTTTTAGCAGTGCTGAAAATAGAACCCAGACCATCACACATGGTAAGTAGGCACTCTACCACTGAACTAACTGCACCCTTTTGTTTTCTAAAACAGAATTTCACTATGTTGCCCTGACTGGGCTTGAACTTGTGATCCTCCTGCTTCAGCCTCCTGAGTAGTTGGGATGACAGGTGTACACAGTGCTATTTACTCATTTTCATTAAGTACAGCTGCACTAGATACAATTGTTCCAAGTACTCCCCCTGGTTTTTATGTTTATTAGTGTATGTGCCAGACATGATGATTACTTTCCTCATGGAAAGCTGGCACATGTACATAACATCTTCGTGCGTTTTTCATCCCCTTTCCTCTCCAGTTCTCCTCCTCCCTCCTTCTTTTGGCCCCTTCCCTTTTGCAACAGAGCCACCTCCCTGTTTCCTATTATCTATCTTCTATTTTCCTCTTTATAATTAGGGTCTCTCATACAAGAGAATCCATGTGAAAACGAGACCAAAAAAGAGACACATTTTGATTACTACAAGTAGGTGGTCCTCACTCTGAGTTGCCTATGTGTTGGGAGCCATTGAAACTGGAAATTGAACACACGTGTAGGGCTGTGGCATGGCCAGGGCATGGCCAACCCAAGAACAAAAAGATACTTCAAAGGGTAAGACAAGGTCACAGCTGAGGACACCTGGCTCCAATTAAATAAATAAAGACTGTAGCTGCACACATCTCTCTCCTGTAGTGAAATGGAACATGCAGATCTTCTCCTAAGATACTTCTCCTAAATGAACATAACTGGTTACTTGGAAAAGTCCTTGAACCCCTCCCAAGTTCTGTTTAGTTTCTGCGTTTTCCGCTCTAGCCCCCTCCTCGTGTGCAACAAAATAAAGATGGGCTACCCAGAGACATCCCCTGTCTTAGCCACCAAACTCTGCAGAGGGTTTTGATCCTCCTGGGGCCCTAAAATCATAACACTTATCCCATTTATTTAAGCCTTTGCCATACACTCATTCAGGAGATTGGGGATCCAGGCCAGGTCCCCATTACCTATGAGTTTTAATGGTACATCGTTTTTTCACTTTTAACAAAATTACGAGTTGCACCGACACCCTGTGAGATGGAAGTGGATCTGACTGCCTCTGTTGCAGCATTGATGCCTGCCTGTGATGTGTACAATACTCACACTGAACAACTAAGCCCCAACTTCCGGGTCTGGGAGTGGGGATGACACTGGCATGCATTTGATAGGGTAGTCACATGCACTAATAAGTGGGACAAGTTGTACCCAAGGGACCCTCGGACACTAACAATCACTGTGTGAGAGTGGTGCTAGAGGAGAGGAGGTGTTGTAAAATTCCAGACCCTGCAGATCATGCAATTCAGACCCGACCTCTGCCTAGACAGGTGCCACCGCAACCGGGAACATTCCAGAACTCCTCTGTCCTGACCAAGCCTTGCAAACCTGCCAGGTGGTGCCATAGCTGGCTCTTTGGAGCCAGTCCAGAACAATCAGAGTGGTTGGATTAGGCCAGGGTGAACTCGAAGCCTTTTCAAAGTTGTGAATCCCTTTGAATTAAACTGAAATGCTCTCTGATCTACCATGCATTGTAATTTCTGCAAATGTGCAATTTTTTTTCTTGATCTAGCATGGAACACAGGGCCTTATGAATGCTGAGCATGTGCTGTATAGCTGAGCTACACCCCCAGGCCCCCAAATATGCAAGTTTGGAAGACACTTTCCTTATACGTTATATAAAGACCACAGATGTCATCTCTAAACCCAAAAGGAAGTCGATCACGGAATGAAATATTCTGCAAGTCAAGACTGTACTTACAAAAACAACTCCAGAATTTTCTCAAAGAAAGAAGACACTTTTTGTAACAAGAAAACTAAATGTGACCACTATTTCCTAGATTTTCTATCTAATTAATCAAAACAGTAAGACACAGCTTTAATCAGTGGCAGGAATCCTTGATTGGCTAAAATATCTTTGGCAGGAACATGTTTGGGTGAATTGGATTTTGTCTACCTTTTGATAAATTTTCCTAGAACATAGTTTTCTAGTTTCCTTTCCAGGCTACTGGCCCTTTTCCTTACTATTTTCTCACCTTCTTAGAAATGAGGACAAGAGATATAATTTAATATTCTGTCTCCTCTGGAAGACCATTCTGAAGGCTGAGTTGCATAGTTCAGACCTGAGGTATGGAAACCGCCTTGACTGATTCTCTGGATGCCTGAATGGTTCACACGTCCATGGTTAGATGAGAAACCTCTGCTCATTTGCTAAGGAGGAGTCTCATGTGTTTTCTTAGAAGCATTTGACATTACCAGAAAATGAACCCTGGCTTTACTTCTGCTGTCTTTTGCCTGCCCGGGCCTCTGAAACATCTGCTCCAGGGGTCTCTCCAGTCGGCTCTTGGTGGGATCTCCAGTGCCTGCGGGAGCCAGGCACAGGGAAGCTGCTTCAGAAATGCCTGTTGGAAAATGAACACCTTGGTTCACCTGCCACCAGAAAGTGGATTACAAACGCTTCCCCTTAGTTCCATTTAGCGATGCCTGTACAAAACATGTCCCTGATTTTTACTACCTGGTGTTTCAGAATTGGCATCATGAAGAGCATCACTACAAGGCGAACCCTGTTTTCTTAGAAGGAGACCAAACTCTCAGGGAAGATATTTAATTAGAGAACATGTTAAAGGAACCCATGCATGTTTCCAAAATGATGGCTGCAGGGGGAAACAACCTCCAGCCCTCACGCGCAGTCACATGAGCTTCAGCTCCCCACAGCTGATCTCGGAATTGTGCTGTGTAGCTGGCCCGGGCATGTGGGGAGACAAAGAGTGGGCCTCCAGATCCCCACCTCCCCTGCTCCTCTGACACTTCTGTTTCACTTAAACAAAGGATTCCGTGGGCGAGTGAGGCCTGAGAACTGGAACTCTGGATCTCCGTCACCACCTTACTGCACTGTGCCTCTTGGGTTCTTGACCCTGGAGGTAAAGCAGTGTACCACGCAGACCAAACCTCTGGCTATATGAAGCTTGCTTTCCACTGCAGAGGCTGCAGAAAGCAAACCAACACTCCCACTTGGTGAACAGCGGCTAGTGACCCGCAGAACGGCCCCGCTGCTGGGGTTGGGTGTATGGGTGTGCGGGAGGTGTGGAAGGTGTGAGAGGCCTCCTCCAGAGGCAATGCTAGAGCAGACATGTTGCAGGGAGTGAGGGGGAGCTGGGTGCATTGGTGAGGGAAGAACTTTTCACCCTGAGGGAGGAGCAAGGGCAAAGGATTTGGGGCAGGCCTCTGCTTGGCACTTTAAGAAACGGCCAACAGTCCAGGAAGGTCAGAGGACAGGGAGTAAAGCAGCAAGTCTGGTTGGGTCACTGGGTCGGGTTGGTGGCACTTCAGCTTTGACCCCGAGCTCAGAGGGCATTGGAGCAAAGCAGTGGCAGCATCTGACTTGGGTGCTAAGAAGATCCCTCAGGCAGCTGTGTCCACAATAGATAGTAGGAAAGCAAGTGAGGAAGCCAGGAAAACAGGCTTTTGGAAGAATCCAAGTGATAGATGATGACATGGCAGCTCAGAGGCCACAGCAGTAGCCAGTCCTTGGGTCCATGGAAAGAAGCGTTCAGACTCAGGTCGTGTTTCAGAATAGAACAAAATAACTTCCCAACTAGCTGAAAGGGGATGTGCAAGGAGGGCAGTGGTCAAGGATGACCTCCAAGTTGTTCTCCAGCAACTGCAAGGACAGAGTTGCCATGTTCCTGAGACAGAGGCTAAAGGAGCAACAGGCTGCAGGTGTGGGCTGGGGAGAGACCGGGCTTGGAGTGAGGAGCTTCCACTGGATGTAGGAGGTTGGAACTTCTGGGAGAGAGACAGGATTGAGATGCAATTGGCATCAACACAAAGATGATTTTTAAAGCTTTAAGACAGGATGAGTTCACTAGGAAGTGAGTGTAAAGGAGGATGGGGCCAGTCGGTGGACTCATCTCCACCCAGGGGCTGAGGGCCCGCCATCAAGGAGATGACTGTCATGAGCTGGAACACAGACTCTCATCTAGTAGTTTGCACGTTTTTGTCTCCTGCTGGAGTGTTGGTGACAATCTCAGACAGTGGGCAGACACCTTTGGTAAATGCTGACAGGAAAGAAGGCGGCCGGGGGGAAGGAGGGAGGCTGGTTCTAGGATATGTTGTGGAGCCAGCTGGCCAAGAAAGGCTGCTGGAACCGGGAGTGGCAGAACTGTTAGCAGAGGTCTAGCAGCAGAGGTGTGGGAATGCCTCGTGAGCGATGACTTGAACCCAGGCACCAAGCAGTGGCTACTTTCTACTCACCATGTTGTCATGGCTGAGAACCAAAAGATCGTGTGTCGGTGGTTGGGCTTGGCTGGAAGAGGCGGGTCACTAGCAGGTGACCTGGAAGGGTGAGTTCTCATCTCTGGCTCCTCCCCTCCTGCTGTGCTTCCTGGCTGCAATGGATGGAGCTGCTTTGCTCTGCCAGGCCCACTGCCACATTGCTCCCACCTTGAGACTATGGACTGAATCCTATGAAGTGCGAGCCAGAGCAAAACTCTCCTCCTTCACGTTGCAGGAGTCGTGTATGTTGCCCTTGTGACTAACACACACATTCAGGGATGTGGAGAGAGGGTGAAATACAGGTGTGTGGAGATGAGAACTGGACAGCGTTGTTCTGGTGACTCTGCTAAATGCTCCTAACGTCCAGGCCCTCATGAGACATGTTGTATACCCTCTTCTATGCTCCCAAACATTCCGTCGTCTTTACTACAAATGTCCACTTCCTGCTAAGTTCAGCTCTGTGGAGATGCAGACCTTTGCAAACAGTCCTATGTATCACGGGGCACAGCGCCTGACAGATGTGCAGTCAGCCCAAGCTCAGTGCCTGGAAGACACCAGGATGCCAGCCACCTGCAGCAGGGACAGCCACCTGCTGGCAGGCCCAGCCTTTTGCCAGGGCTATAACAAACACATTCTTTGTGATGCTACTCACCAGTGCAAAGACTGTCTGCTGAGAAAATGCAAAAACTAACGCCCAAGTGAGAAAAACGGGATCCATTTCTCCAATGAACAGGATCTTGGGATTCAAAACAATTATGACAGAGAGGAGGTAGAAGCAAAGCAAAACAGGATGAGGAATTAACGCTCGCCATGAATTAACACCCATTGTGATCAGATGGCCATTAGGAGGCCTTGAAAAAGCTGCATTTGGGAAAGATACGGGGAGACCACATCCAACCGAAAACTGTGTCAGCATCCTACCAGTGCTTCCAAAGCTTAGCACTTGGGCGCACTTTGTATTTCAGGTTTTCAGATTGTCCCTGTTCAACTGGTAAAGTCAGGGCAGAAATTCCAAAATCTTGAATTTCGTGTCCCAAGCATGTGAATAAGCGTGCTCCGTCTACAGTAGGGATATTTTAGTTAGTGGAATGCCATGGGTCCCCTAATTGTTTCAAGTTTATAGCGAAACTTCAGCTCTATTCCATAAACGATTTAAAATGATTCCTCCTCACACCAGACCCAAGTCCTCTCACGGTCTGCAGAACCTACTGTCATCACGAAGTATGGTGGGAAAGGCCACCAAGCCTTGGGGTCGGGGCCTGGGGCTCGTTAAGGAGTGCTGGCCCAGCAGGCAGGAGGCCTGGCTTCCCTCCCAGCACCAAAAAAACCCAAACAGAAATGGGGCCACAGAAGGCCCCGAGAGGAAGTGGGTGTCAGGATCAAGGGGATGACCCCTCCTGGCTGGGAAAGGGAATTAGGGTCCTTCAGCCCAGCCCAGGATGGACCTGGGTGCCTTTGAGCTCACTGTGGGCTACAGCCCATTTCACTGCAGCAATTCCATTGTGGCTCAGTGGAGGGGACACTACCGGCCTGAGTGTCCCACCTGTGTGGTCACAGCAGCTCCTGGGCCAGGCCGCCCTGCCTCTCCCCGGCCTCTTTCCTGAGCACAACCCTGGACTTCACTAACAGCTTCCAAATTTGTGGTAGCGAGGTTTCTGCTCTGATGCCCAGGGAGAAGGCACAGCAGGCCATGGTGCTTTGCAGAGAACCCCTGGGGGGGCCTGGAAGGAGAACCATGGCTCAGAACCCTTCCTGACCCACTGAGCCCAGCCGGTCCTGGCCAGTGAAGCGGACAGAGGACCCATCCTCCAGCTCTGCTTCCTTCACGTGCAGACACCCGCCACCAGCTCAGGACCAGAGTTAACTGTCAGAAAGCTGAAGAGAACTGCTTGGTCGCAGCAAGTGACCCCGCCTGGCTGCACTGGGCCAAAGTGGAGTCAGGCAGGTGTTGGGGACCAGGGATGTTGACCAGGTGGGCTGGTACCTGAGGACAGTCCCGGGGAGAGGCAGAGCCATCCCAATCCAGGGAGTGGCAACTGAAGCCGCATTCCTGGAGTGGTGTCCCAGTCCTGCCCCTGGGGTGAGGAGGAGGCAGCAACTGGCACTCATCTCCTCCTACCACATTCTGGAGCCTGCCTCAGCCTCCACTTGCAGCACTCACAGCCTCTGCACTGCTTCCGTGGTCCCTTTCTGTTAACGTGAGGGTGGGGGAGGGGGCCCCTCTCCCATCCTCAGCCCAGCACTGGGGAATGTCCTACAAACATCAAGTAAGCTGAGGGCCTCTATAACATTCCCCACACCGTAAGGATGGAAGCACTTTGGTGATTAGTCTTGAACCACCTTCCTCCTAGCTTGGTGCTCAATCGCAAGAGCACAGGGCCCTCCTTTTCCTCATTCTCCTTGTCTGAGTATGGCTGGCTCACGGTGGCACCCAACCCTGGTGGCAGGGATAATGAGTGAATAATCACAGTAAAGAGCCAAAGACTGAGGCACGTGCAGGAAAAGGAAGATGATACCGAGGGCTGGGGGTTGAATATGTCCAGGATGGAGCCAGGTGAGCAGGAAGTAGTTAAGTTCAGGGGTTTCGCAGTATTTGACCCTCCTTTTCAGGCACTGGCTGGGTGGTGTGCCCCTAAAGGGAGCACAGGGAGTCCCAAGTTTTTCAAGGGCTTCCATATCCTCACCCTGAGCCCTGCATTTCCCACTCTGTGGTCTGTAACCTGGGCTCTTTCCCTTCCGTGGGAGGAAGCCTCCTGCAAAGGCCTAAGCAAGGGGAATGGTCCGGAGACCTGCAGGATCAGGTTCCCACATGTCAGGGTGCACCCAGCCTCTGGGCGGCTCCTGAGTCACAGGCCTCTGGCTATGCATGGTGTCAGCTTCGTGTAGGCAGAGACTTCGACTTACACCAGGGGAGTTATGCTGCTACACCTTCCGTTTCCTCCTCTTCACAGGTCTGAACCCAGAAAGACTGAGGGAGGGGCCCCAGAAAGTGGTGAGCCTGCAATGCACACCAGAGGGTGTGGGAGCAGCTGGCAAGGTGTCCCCAACCCTCTTCGCATTTGCCCCCTTCCTTCTCAGTCTCCAGGAAGCACTCACCAGAGCTGGATGCTGACGCGGGGACTAGGGGAAGCTGAGACAGTGCAGAGGCTGAAGATTCAGGAATCACCAAGCTGGCTCCAGATGGGCGTTCTGGTGCGGGTTCGCCTCTCCAGGTGGCACCTGCTCCTTCCACGACCAGCCCGAGGCCAGCAGGAATGGCTGTGCCTGCTCCTTACCATCTTGCTGGGCACCGGAAATGGAAGAAAGAGAACTGGGGCTTTTCAGCAGCTGCCCGCTACATGCCATGCGTGTGCACAAACATATACACTCACACACGCCTGTCTTTAGCATACAGTGATCTTTCCGTTGTCCAGTTAACTCCTCTGGATGGCAACTGATAAGTTTTACAATAGTGCTTCATGGTTTAAGCTGCCTGCTTCAGGGTTGTCTTAAACTTTGCAAAAATGAAGTTTGTTTTGCTTCTTTAAAAATAAAAATTAAAAGAACGCCACCATCATCTCGCAGGGCTCCTTGGAGGGTCCTGGCGACATAAACTGTGCACAACTCGCCAAGAATGGTTTTCAGTGTCTTTGTGCTAATTTTACCAGTCTTCAGAGGAGATGAGTCAAAGTTTCCCCTTGTGTGCAGTTATTTTGTTGTTTGCTTTTCGTTGTTTTTAATCAACACTTAAGCACTTCGCTCATTTGTGGGTACAATATGATGTCTCTGTCTGTGTGTACCTCCAGTAATTAGTTGGTCATTTCTTTGTGGTGAGAATATTCACAGCCATCTTTCCTAGTTATTTTAAAGTACATAATATGATAACGCTGGTCACCCCACTGAACACCAGAAATTGTTCCTTCTCTCTTTTTGCAGCTTTATACCTTGTGATCATTCTCTAGTCTCCCTCTCTGTTTCCACTGTAGCTTCTAGGAACCGCTGTTCTTTCTTTCTCCACAGATCAGGTTTTCTAGACTCCACCAATGAGGAAGAGCACAGGGTATCTGTCCTTCATGACAGATTAACACAATATCCTCCAGGATCACCCCTGTTGCTACAGAGGACAGAACTCCATTCTTCTGTATGGCTGAATACTATTCCATTGTGCATTTACACATGTGCACCCTTTAGCGGACACCTCGGGTGGCTCCACATCTTGGGTACTGTGAAGAGTGCTGCCGTGAACATGTGTCTCTTTGATGCTCCCTTTGTTTATACACATCCTACTAGGATTTCTGAGTCCTATGGCAGTTCTACTTTTAGGTTTTTATTTGTTGTTTTTTAAATTCAGTGCTGAGTGTTGACCCCAGGGCCTCCTACATGCTAGGCAGGTAGTCCATCACTGAGATACATCCCCAGCCCCCTTTTCTTTTGATATTTATTTTGAGACAAAATCTTGCTAAGTTTTCCAGGCTGGCCTTGAACTTGCAATCCTGCCTCAGCCTCTGGAGTAGATGGGATGACAGACACATTTTCAATTTTCAAGAACCTTCATACTGATGTACATAATAGCTGTGCTGAGCTACACTCCCACCTACCTTATGCAAGTACTCCTATGTCTCCATATCCCAGCCAGCACTTACTATCTTTTGTCTTTTTGAGAATAGTCATTCTAAGTAAGAGAAAGTATTATCTCACTGCGGTTTGGGTTTGCATGTCTCTGATCATTTGTGATGCTGAATTTTTCTTCCTATGCCTCTTGACCAATCATGTATCTTCCCTTGAGAAATATCTATTCAGGTCTTTTGCTCACTTTTAAATTGCATTATTATTGTTAATATTATCATTATTTTGCTATTGAATTACTTATTCTGCATATTAGCCACAGATTCAGTCAGTTCTTGGCTTTTCTGTCCAAATGATTAATACTTTACCCCAATTCATTCTAGAAAATTTTCTTTTTCTTTCTTTCTTTCCTTTTCCTTTTTTTATTTTTTTTTTTGTTGTTGTTTTTCTGAGTCAGGGTCTCACTGTGTAGTTCAGGCTGGCCTTGAACTCACCACATAGCCTAGGCTGACCTTGAACTCACAGTGATCCTCCTGCCTCTGCCTCCCGAGCGCTGGGATTACAGGCATGCACCACAATGGCTGGATTCAAGAAAATTTTCATGATAAACTTACTTACCTTTAGTTTAAATATTGTACAATTGTGAGGCATGGATAAAACTGCCCTGAGCTGATGTAAGCTGCTGTTTAATTTGGCCTGACAGGACTCCAGGAAACACGTCTACATTTACTGGAGGAAATGGGGCAGGCGTTAGAAAGGCTTTAGTGACTCTATTAAAGGGCAGAGCTTGCAGGGGCAAGGAGAAGTTCAGCACGGGGACAGGAAGCCCATGTGAGATTAGACCTTTTGTGCCAGCAGGGGTCTAGTGTTACAAAACCCTGCAGCCCTTGATGACACAGAGGCTCCATTGAGAACAGCCAGTGTGGGCGAGGGCCTGGTTTTAGCTAATGACAGGGCCACGGACCTGGGCGCCCTGTAAGCAGGAACAAAAGAAGCGCTGACCACAGACGTGCAGTGTCACCAAGGTGCAGACCAGCTCCTGGGCTGCGGCCGGAGGTCTTTCATCCCTTCATTTATACATGGGGAGCCACTGATGGTGCTCAGTAGTCAAACCCAAGCAAGAGGCGAGGGCTGGACCTGCTCCAGTCCAGATTGGCTGAGACCCCCAGGCCCTAACATTGCTTCACTGGAAAGGGCCTCACTGTTAAAATATAATAGCGAACTCAGGATTGATCCAGAAATCCAGATTCTAAATTTAATTCAGTAATGAAGGGTAGAGCTTGCTAATTAGGCTGCCCCGGGTTGCATGGAGATCAACCATTTCAATTCCCAGGGCTCCTCAGACAAGCTGTGGAAATTGGGGAGTCTCGTTGTCTTCTTCCATAATAACGATGATGATGATGATGATGATGATGATGATGATGATGATGATTAGGATTCTGTCAGCTGCGCTGTCTCAGTGAGGTGAGGTATGCTCACTTGGGAATTGCTGAGCATTATTTAGTGGCCATTCAACCTGCCCACTCTGCCAGCTGCACATTATTTATGAGTGTGGATCTGGGGGCCAACAGTTCTGGATAAGGTCCTAGCATCGCCACTGAGTCGCCTTGTCACCGTGACTAAACAGCTGCTGCTCTGTCAGCTACAGTGTCCCTGTGGTCAACCAGTGACCTGGAGGAGCTGTTGTGAGGATCGAAGAGGGTGTAGCTCAGTACAGGTGCCCTAAGTTCAACCCAGGTGATGGCTTCCAGTGCAAGGCAGGGTGTCCGGTGCTTCGCTGTCACGCTCAGCATCACTGACAGTGTCAATGCTGGTTCCCTAATGCCTAGAGCAACCCCAAGGATGAAACACAGGGAGCCGGACAGCAGAGGTGCACAGAGCAGAAGAGGCTGTGCATAAATGATCCAACAGAATGCAACTTCTCCAATAGGTGAGGAGGCAAGGTGTGGATTTGGGGTCGCTGCAAGAGGAGGGCTGGAGCCCTGCAGGCTGAGCCCAGCAGCAGCACGCGGGTCCTCGCGTTGCACCTCGGTTCTCTTCTTTCTTGAATTCCTGTTCCTCCTCTGCTGGATTCTGTGAGTCTTATTCTCACCAGGCTTCTTGACACTTGAAACACAAAGATACTGCAGAGCCTCGAGTTCCAGGCAAAGCGCACACATCTGTCTCATCAGCGGTTGAGGAGAAACCACAGACCTGGTGGAAAGATGGCACCCTGACATCTGCCCCACCTCTCTTCTCAGTGTGTGGAGCTGGACTGCACTTCCGCCCGTTTGTTTATCTGATATGCCCCAGATGAACTTATGCGATGTGATCTTAGTCATTTTCCTTTCCACTGGGACACAACGCCTGATGCCTCTAACCTAAAACATGAGAGGTTTATTTTGGCTCACGGTTTTAGCCCATGGCCAGCTGACTCGCAGGCAGGGTGGCACAGCAGAGGGGCCTGGCGGAGAACTCCTCGGAGTGGACAGGAAGCAGACAGCGGAGGCGACCAGGGTCACACCCCTGTGACACACCTCTTCAGATCAGGCCCCACCTCCTTACAGCAAGCCAGCTGTCAAACCCCAAATGTCCAGTCACGTTCAAAGAACCCCATCTATGAGTGCACGAGGCTTTGGGGCACATCTGGATCTCAACCATGACTCATGGCTTCCCCAGTGAGGGGCTCCACACACCTGCTCACCTAGCAGCTCCTCCAGTGATACCCTTGCCCTCAGGACTGCCAGTGCCTCCACAGAGAGCACACTGCAGACATCAGGGCTGTCTCGGTGCAGAGTGTGACAATCCCAGTGCTGCTCCCACTAGATGTCTTAGATCTGAAGGTCTCTCCCCAAAAGAGTCAGGTTGGAAGCTTGTCTCTCTACACATTTTTCCATGTGTGCCCAGCAGCAGGACACAACGGGATAAAGGCAAAGGGGACCCTAGGACCCATACACAGTGTCACGGCTACATGGGTCGCATCGCCCAACCTCCTCATCTTACGGCGGGGAAATCCAGAAGCATGGTGACATGGCCAGCTCTCAAAGCTAGATTCCGGCCAGCCCGGCAGAGCCTCAGATGGGTGGTGTGTTTCCTGTAATGGTAATGAAATGCTGGGGTCAGGACAGCTTCTAAAGAGGGTCACCACACTCAGAGTTCTGGAGACTCAAGGGCAGGGCCTGGCACCAGCTCAGCTCTGGTGAGAACTTTATGGTACCAAGAGTAAACAAAATAGGAATTCCAGGTCAGACTGACTCTCAGAACAGCACTGTTATGGCTCAGGTCTGGATGTCCCCCAAAGCTTCGTGTGGGCATAGATGTGGCTTTTTCAGAGGTGGCTGGATCTCGAGTGTGTGCTGCTGGGATTGATTATTGGAGCATACCTAGCACCATGTGATTTCTGAATATTTCCCGAACTGAAAATGACAGTGGCAGCCATGATGGAGCAACTGAAGACACTCACAAAAGGGGACTCCCAGAACTGCTTCAAAAAGTGGCAAGAACAATGGGGTAACTGCGCTCGATGTGAGGGGAGGACTTGGAGGGAGATTAATAGCAAAATATTTTTAACTGTAATAGCTTTTCAAAACAACATTTAAACATTCACTATACTTTCCTCTCACACCTTGTATATCTGGTGTAGCAATCTGGACCCAGTAGAAAATGTTATGGGACCAAAAAGGCAATCTCTCTGATGTCACACTCAAAAGCCTGAAGCCCACCTAGAACTCCCCAGATCACAGCTGATGACCTCCCAGGTGTGAAGTGACCATACCACAGCTTTTAACAGAGGCGCCATTGATGGTGGCTGATATCACCTTGTGGTGGAAACAGTTATCTAAGGGGCCACTGCTGCACACTTCCTCTAGCCTTCCCTACATTTTCCTCTCTCCCTTTCTAGGGCCAAGTACCAGGTGCTATGTGTTGGTAAACAAGTCCAACCTGATGTGGCTGAAATGCCCCTTGAACAAACAGCTCCTGACTTGATAGTCCTGACAAATAATGTCAACATCACAAACGCAGAGCGGCCAGCTTTTCAGTCCGTTAAAATGCTTTTGGGGCAGGGGCCACTAAGATTCCAGGATGCACTGAGCCGTTTTCCACTCCTTCAACAGGGTTCCTCCAGCAAGGGTACCACCACTAGCATTTCTCAGCATGGGGACTAGGGGATGCTTGTTCCTTCCTTCGCTTCTAGCTGGAGTCTTCATGTATACCCGCCTTTGTCACCATTGCCAGCCCTGAGTGCAGTGCTTCTCATGGGACATGGACTTGCCACCAAGACACGCTGGCTCCTGACTCCCTTTACACAGTCTGAGCCTCCTTCTGCAGGGCTCAGAGCTGCATTACTCCACCTTAACTTGCTCACTTTTTTCCTTACTCCATCACAGGCATGGCCCTGTGCATCTCCTCTTCAGTTGCCTCTGCTTTTTGGTGGATCCTGGAGCCTCCTTTCTTCAGGTCAGAGATGTCGTTTTGTCAGCTGTTTCCCACTGACATCTCACATGGGTTGTGCTCAAGGACGGGGTGGTACAGCATCCTTGCTCCTCCTTCCCAACTGCTCCAGCTCTGGCTTCCCTGAGAGGTGCCCCCACCAGACCTGGATCCTCTGGAACCCTCATGAGGCTGCATAATGCTGCTGCCACCTCTGTCCCCATTTGTGGTCCCTGACACCCTTTTCCTACAGATGATCCAGAAGTCAGGCATACCAGAACCCCAGGATGGCTGGGAGTGATGCCCGGTACAGACACAGGTGCAGGACAGTCTGGGTGTTCTGACCAGGCCCTTGCTTTTGCTTTGCCCAAGGTCGTGGTGTTGAGCTGCCTTGTGCTCCTCTTGTGTGGAGGGGCTTTTCCATTCTCACCCACCATGTCCTTCCCTTAGAACTTGGACCCACTCCTCAGTGACAGAAATGGCTCCCTGACTGCTATGATTTCGATATAAAGTACCCCCAGTGCCTCACGTGCTTGGATTACTGGGGCATCACAGCTGACTGGCTGGTAGGAGGTGGGGTCAGGTGGGAAGAGGTAGTCACTGGGGTGTGGCCTGGGAGGGTTCCACACCCTTCCCACCTCCTTCTCCTCTCCCAACTTCCTATCCCCCATGCTGTGAGCAGCCCTCTGCTGCCAGGGCCCTCTGCTAGGCCACCCTGCTCCGGAACCAGGTGATTATGGGCTGAAACCTGAGCCAAAAGAAACATCTCCTTTGAGTTGCAGGTGCTGGGTATTTTGCCCCAGCATGCCAAAAATGACTGAGACTGTGACAGATGATGCTACATCTAAATCGCACTTCTTTTATGACACCGAAGGAGCCTGGCTTTCTTACCTCTTCAGAACAATGTGTTCTTACAAAGCTCCTTATCCCTTTAATCAAAGAGTCTTCTTGTGAGTTCCTAAAACATTTAAATTCTATAGTGATTGTACCATAGGTTCAAACAGGGTCTACCATACTCTGGGCTGCTAGCTGGGTTGTTGTCTGGTTTGTCTGTTATGTCTGTGTGTGTGTATGGGCGTGTGCATGTGAGTGTGCATGTAAGTGTGCGTGTGCCTGCATGCACCTGACATCCCAGCCATCCCATCCCATGTCACACCTCAACTGTCACTACCCACAAGATCCTCCCTGTTGCTTCAGCTCTGCCTCCACTTCTTAATGCTGTCCTATTACTGCTATTTCTGCTTGACTCACTCATTCCTTCCTTCCTTCCTTCCTTCCTTCCTTCCTCTCTCTGTCTTGCCTCCTTTCATTTTTTGGGCATTCTGTATTTCAAAGCTTTTGGGGACACTTCTATGGTCGGCCAGGGTTGTTCTCAAGTATAAAGTTATAGACACTGGGACAGCACAGTAAGATTTATAATTCCCTGTCAGCGACATCCAAGTTCAGGAAGCAGGAAACTGAAGTGAGCCATTGTTTACCAAGGGACAGCACTACAGGAGCAGCTTGGCAGAGTGCCAGAAAAAAAAAATGGACATGTTGGTTGAAATTCTTAGAGTGACAAATGTACACAGACCCAAAATAGGCACAATGGTGACAGCAAACACTGTTGATTCTATCCGAGCTGCTTGCATTTCCTTGCTGATCATGCACCTGTCCTCTGCTTTCAGTGGCCTTTTGCCTCTAGTACTTTGTAACTGCTGAGCTCTCCTTGGAATACGCCCCTGCATTCCTGGAACCCTCCCTGGATGTGTGGAACGCAGGATTCTACACCTCTCTAGGCCACCCTGGTCCCGAGATCAATTGGGTTGGGAGAATGGAAGCCCAGCTCCTTCGTCTGAGGTTAGGACAAATTTTAAAACACCTGTAGAGATTTATGGCATGTTGCTGTCTGACAGAAACAGCAGACACTGAAAATTGCTAATTGTCCAATGAATATATGTTTACTAAAATTCCCATTAAATTCTCAATGGGATTTTGGTGGATATAATCGAGATTCTACAATTCACACATAAGAACAAAGATACGTGAAAAAAATTAACAAAAATTTCTGTAAAGAGGGATGCAAAGAGAGAGAACAAAGGAGCCCTCTCTTACCAGATATTAAATGTGTAATTAATTACAGCAATTGACTCTAACCAATAAATGGAATGACTCTGGTGTAGAACTATTCAACAGAACAAAAAGTCCAGAAACAGGTCCAAATAACCATATAGCAGGATGATAACCATGACAGATTATATTATCATGAAGCTATTACTTAATGCACGATGTTGGGACTAAGAGGATAATTCACCCCCAATTTAAATACATCTCAGCCAAATGAAAGTGGGAAAAAAACACTAGTCTTCTTGCAACGAAAGATGAGCCATTATCAGCACAATCAGAAAATCTGAGGGAAGAAGTAAAATATATCTGGGTGAAGACATTTGAGATTTGAAAAGTTAATGAGAGGTAACAGGGTAGAGGTTCAGAGAGGGAAACACCCAGGGCGAGCCCACCGGTGCTCCACTTCTAGAAGTGGGCTGAGGGGCTGCAGAGGGAAGTACGCTTGGGAGTTGCAGGATGCTAAGGAAACAGAACTTGGAATGCAGAGGTAATAGAGAAAGGAAACGTCTGCAAACTCCCAGAGAATTGGTGTGGGATTCTGAAAGAGTCGTGAGTGTGGGAATAGATGAGCCCTCACACTGAACACAATCTCCAATCATTTCAACCCCTGAAACTAGATTTCAGTGATCCTCAATGCCTAGCACTCAAGAAGCTGAGGCAGGAGGATCCCTATGAGTTTTGAGGCCAGCCTAGGCTCCACAGTGAGTTCAAGGCCAACCTGAACTACAGAGAAAGTTCCTGTCTCAACACAACAACAAAAACAAATAAAAAACTCCAAAGATCATAAATTGTTAGAACCACATTGTGCCTCTTAGACGCAAATACACATGCTTTCTCAGGGAAGACAGTACCCTCAGAGACCCTAAATTATTCTAGAATCTGCATAACGATTGTCTGAAAACCAACAAAACTAACCAAGCACACAATTCCAGATGATATTCCTAAAACCCATAAAAAACAATAGAAAAAGTACACATGGAACAACAGAAACAGATCCAGAGGAAATACAGAAAGAAGACTTATCAAAGATTTTAAAAGAAGTGTGCTTACTGTGTTTAATGACATAAAATACAAGCCTGAGAAACTGGCATAGGATTACAAACTGTAATAACATCTAGCAAATGGAAGTTCTAAGACTGAGAATTAAAAATACTGAAATGGAGAATGCAGTGGATGAGTTCAACCAGTTTGGACAAACTTAAAACAAAAATTAGTGAACTGGAAGCTAGCTGAGGATGAAGCACATGGTGGAGGGTAGGGTGCACTGGGCTAAAAAACACAGAAAAAAGTACAAGTGGTGGGCTCAGAGACACACATCTGTAGTCCCAGCTACTTGGGATGCTGAGGCAGGAGGGCTGCTTGAGATCAGTATTTGAACCCTACTGGAGCAACAAAACAAGACCTGGTTCTGAAAAAACAAAACAAAAGCAGGACAGAGTAAATTTTTCTAGCATGTCTGTAAGTAGGTTTTCTATAGAAGAGAAGGCAAGATAGGGCAGAAGCAACGTCTGAAGAGATGATGGTTAAAAACTGCCTGAAACTAATAAAAGACAATCAGAGAAGCACTACAATTTCAAAATGCAACAAATCAAAAGAGCACAATAGAACTTCTCAGAGCTAAAAACTAAGGACAAAATCAAAAGCATCCAGGGAAAAAGGCAGATATACCTCTAAAGGTAGCATAAACGGACAACGGACTTCTCATCTGGAGCTACGGCCAGAGATGCTGAATGGACCCAGGTGTGATGGCACACATCTGGGTCAGTTCAGCACTGGGAGGCTGAGGCAGGGGAAGCTCAAGTTTGAGCCCAGCCTAGGCAATTTAGTGGTTTAGTGAGACCCTCTCTCAAAATAAGCCATAGAAAGGGCCACGGATGTATCTCAGTTGGAAGACCCTGGATCCATTCTGCAGTACAGAAAGAAAGAAAGAAAGGAAGAAAAAAGAAAGAAAGCAAGCAAACAGTGAATGGGATCTCCCAAATGCTGAAATGGAAGTGAGGGAGGTGTTCTGTGACAGGAGACCCACACTATAGGGACTGCACAGGGTACTCTCCACAGAGAAGAATTAGCTCATCAAGAAGATTAAAGATGCAAGAAAGGATAAAGAGCACAATGGGTAAATACGTGACTGATATAAATGACTATTTATTGAACAAAACCATAACAAAAAACGGAGTACTACTCAGCTTTAAAGAAGGATAAACTCAACACAGTGCTAGGTAAATGGTCACACCTTGAGGACAAACTCTCAAGTGAAATAAATCAGACACACGTGTAAATATTGCATTGTTTCTCTGGTGTGAGAAACATAAAGTGTAAGTAAGGACCAAAATGTATAAAGGGTATTGTGAAATAGGAAGAAAATGTTCAAATGGGAAAGGAATTGGGGAGGGGAGGGAAAAAAAATCAGAAAAGAAAGGAAAAATGAAAACAAAGTTTTGTAAATAAGGAGAGGAAGAGGGGTTGAAGGAAAAGGAGGAGAATGGGTAAAAAGAAGCAGCAAGATATATCACGCACAGGTTCAAATTCCCTATGAGGAATGTGGCTACTATGTATATCTAAAATGTACCAACAAACTTAATTAATTAAAAAAAAAGACAAAGCGTTAAAAACTGAAAATTACCTGGTCGGTGAATGGGTTTGTTTATGCTGCCTAGTGCTAATAGTTTTAAGAGACACTAAAAGGCTTGCTTGCTTCTCTGTAGTAAGTAAATTACCACTATTTTACCATCTGTCTAATCTTTGCTTAAATTAAATACTTCAATGAGTTTTTATTTTTAAAACACTTTGTTTTTACTAAAACTCCTTATAAGGTTAAAAAGCAGAGACTTGGGGGTGTTTTCAACCTCAAATATGTTATATGTGTGTTCTTTTATAAATATACAGCACTTAAATCAATATATGACACTTTGAGACAAAAATATGAGTTAACAAAACTACAGAGTTCTGATAGTGTACAAGGGGGAGCATAATTTGATAATAACATAAAAATTAGGTTTCTGTTATCAGTGGATCATAGATGTTAACAGTATAGCTTCTGAATAAAACATTTCTAGAGATGGTTTATAGGTATAGGATGGTTTATAGGTGTGTGTGTGTATACACACACACACACACACACACACACACATACATATTTGGTATTGGGGATCAGAGTCATGATCTTGTACTTATCAGGCAAGCACTGAGCTAAATCCCCGGCCCCCTAAAAATACTTTTTAAAAAATCGTAATACACAAAAACAATGTCAAATCTGTTTAAAAGAATAAAGTTTAAAATTCCTTACCAAAAAAATACCCAAAAACACCTCATACTAAAGACTTAGTATTTCACGAACACAGAACTAAGCACAAACAATGCCCCTGAGCGGGTGAGGCATCAGTGGGGTGCAGAGGTTCTTACCGAGACCGGGAAAGAGCGGATGCAGTCAGACCCAGCCAGAAGGCCCTGCACTGCAGTCACCATGGCCAGTGCAACACCAAGCCCAAGGTACACACAACTAGCAAGTCGCTGCCAGGAAAAATGCAGCTCTGAAAGATGTTGCACCCCAGAGAAGGTAACAAGGAGAAGACCAGCATAAAACCAGGAAGGAAAAGAGAGCAAATAGGAAAACCACTGATGCGATCTCAACACATCAGTAATTATGTTTACTACCAGTAAAATAAGTGCTCTAATTCAGTATCAAAATCTGCCAGAGAGGATCTTTTTTTTAAATTTTAAACAAATGGAAAGTAAGAAACCAAAGCAAAACAATTTGACAACCAGCCAATAAGAATAACAAACATCAGCACATTGCATACCATTATATTCACAGAAATTATTTGGGATAATAAATATAGACATGAAACATTATCCAAAAAATTATGAGCACAAAACTTTTGCCTCAATGAATCAATAGAAACAAGCTTTATGGCTATATTTTTGTTATGCTTGCTCTATTTTTTTCAAATAAACATTTCTCATTAAAAATGAAATCTGAAGAGGATCCTGAGAAAACTAGTTTTCACTCAAAATTGTTTGTAACTGTCTTAACTAATTTTTTATGTACATGGATTTTGTGTCAGTTCAGCATGCAACTGAAACAATAAGATGGTTACATATGTGTGACTTATTTAGTTCACTGAGAAGCAAATTATCAATAGCTCATCCATTTAAGAGTGAAAATGTAGGAGCCAGCATACAATGAAAGGGTGGGAAGGAGGCGTGTTTTACTCTTTGGCCCTTTTTGCTCTTGCTGTTTGCAGCCTCCAGGAACAGCTGACACCTCAGACACGCCACCATGTATTGCAGCCAGCCGACTATGGACTTGAAACTTCTAAAATGGTAACATAAATAAACCTTTCCTTCCTTCATTTTGAGCATCACGTATATTGCCTTAACAATGACAGAAAAGACACTGAGACAACGTCCAAGTGGTGGCACTTACACAGTTGTGAACGAGAGTTATGGGTTTTCCCGTGGAGCAGCATCCACAAGAGGAACCCCACAGACTTATGATAGAAGCAATCGCTGGGATGGTTCCACCAACACACGGGATAGATAATGGTGGACGTCTGGAGAATTATTCAAGTGTTCCAGGTGGTACTTACTCAAGGGGTCATGAGCATAGAGGTAGACCAGAATGACGGATTCCATCTTCTATGGGGAGGATGTACCCTGTTCCCCTTGAGTTACATACTAGCTCAAGGTGTGGAGGATCCAGAGGAGGTTATGGCGAGACCCCACCTGAAAGAGGGGAGCGAAGCAGGTATTAAACAGTCAGTTATGTACCACACTTCCTTTCCAAGATGAACATTAAATGCTACTTTGCCTATGTCATCTGGACACTACTAAATTAAGTATGCTGGTTTTGGC
>RJWM01020345.1:0-37344 GCA_004363535.1 Dasyprocta punctata
TAAATCTTGAAACAGTTCTGTTAGCCTTATTTTACATATTAGAAAATGATGCACAAAAAAGTTAGTTAACTTGCCAAAGGTCACACAACCAGCAAGTGGCAAAGCTGGGAAGCAAAGCAGGCAGCAGCATGGCTCCAAAGGCTGTGTCCTGCATCCAAAATGAGCCCCCTTCTGCTCCTGCAGCTCAATTCTTTAAAAGTTTCAAAAGATAAAAATGAAAGTTTTGTTTAGGATAAATAGTATTCCACCAACACATAAAAGTAGATTCCTTTCACCCAGTAAAGAAAACTAATGTAAAGTTTGTCTAACACAGCCAATATCTTGGAGGCAATTGCACAACTGCTTTTAAGAACGTGTGACAGAATATGAACCAAATGTTTTTCCAAAACTGTTGCAACAGGATGCTGGTCTACAAACTACAACATGTGCTCTCATTTTCTACTCAGTTGCTCTGTTATTACAGATAGATTTACTACTTTATTTCTAAAATTCTTTCCTAAAAATTCCAATTCACACTTTCAGGAGTTCTATACACAATCATGATCTAAGGCTATAATTTAAAACCACATTTTCTATATCTGAAATTAGAATTTGGTTTTCACTAAAAAAAATTTACAGTTGGCAAATTGCAAATTAATGAAGGCAAAAAAAACCACTATCAGATGAACCTGTGTGCAGGGCACAGTTCCAAAAAGCACCTGACTCAGACCTAGAGGATTCCTCAGAGAATTTGGAAATGCAAATCCAAAGCAAATCCCTTGTAACCAGAAGTTCCTGCAAACTTGCCATTTCCTGTGACTGAAAGGAACCCCAGTGGAGGTTTATACAATACACCTTCAATTTCCCCCTCAGCAGGGATTCTGATGAAGCAGGAAAACTCAGGATTTCAGTGTAAAGGCAACATGGCCTGAGACGCATGTGGTCTGAGCTCCCCAGAGGACCTGGCAGAGCCTTGCTCTTTTTTGCAGCAGGAGCTGGGATTCAAGGCCGGGACTGCCCCACCCCCGTGTCCACAGTCATCCTGCTAGAGAACTAGCCCTTCCCTTTTTTTCTGCTTTTTGTTTATTGGGTTTGGGCTTAGAGAAAAGGAAAAAAGAAAGTATTATGAATTGTGAGATGTTATTTTGTGCTCAAGGGGACAAACCAGAGGCCAGGACAGGGCTGGGGATATAGCTCAGCGGCACAGTGCCTGCCTGTCAAGTGTGAGGTTGTGAGTTCCATCCCCAGTACCAAAAAAAAAAAAAAAAAAGAGGCCAAGATATACATTCCATTAACACACATTAATACCTGTAAATGTTGCAAATCTTTGATCACAATGTAGGCCCTTTTATCACGGATAGTCTCCACCGCCCTCTCTGTTCAGGGATTGTGTTTAATTCAGGAAGTCTTGCATAGAGTAAAAATGAGTGAAGGGCCGGTTACAGTTTAGATGTAGAGTGCAGAGTGTCTCCTAAAATTCTGTGAGAGGCGGGCCTCTTGAAAAGTGATAGGGTCTTGGGGATGCCTGAGTGAGCAGTTAGGAAAGGGGCCAGTTTGGAGTCCAGTCTCTGAGCACTGACCTGGAAGGGTGTGGTCTCCCTGCCTGGCTCCTCTCTTCTCTCTCAGCTTCCTGGAGACCATGGCATGGCTTAAGCAGTTTTCCTACACCTGGCCCTTGCTCTCTGCTTTCTGGCTGCCATGGGATGAGCAGCTGTCCTCTACCCGGGACCTCCCGCCCTGCCATTTCTGCCTTGGAGTCAGGCAACTAGGGACTGTAACTGTGATCCAAAATAAACCTCTCCTCCTTTAAATTGTGGTTTTGGATATTTTGTCTCCACAACAAGAAAGTGACTAAGACAACACCCATTTCATCCTCAGGATCATCAATGGCTCAGTGCTTTTTCATAATGAACATAGGTCATTTTTACCAGAAATCATGAGGTAATCATTCCCTTTTATTCTTTTTCCTTTTATAGAGATGCAATTAAAACAATAAACATTTAAGATCACAGAATATTTAACAGGATATTCAAGAATTGATCAGTTGATTGCCAACTGAACCTTGGTTTCACTAAGAACTACCTTTAAGAGACTAGAGGACCTCACAATCCTATTTCACAGTCTCCACAAGAAATCCAAGCCTGGAAATTATTGAAAGGCTACAGAGCCTGGAAGGGTCAAAGTATGACTATCTCACTTCCCCAGTCACAATTTCAAGCATTCCTCTATCTTTTCCAAGTCATTACCCCAATATGTATCTTCATTTCCATAATTCTTTGACCCTACCAGGATATCCAAATCATGAACTCTATCATCTTTTCACCATGCACGGCTATGACTGATCTCACTTTGAATTTATGAACACAATCCTGATATGCTCTGAGTGCTGCTCTGCAATCCTACTGTTTTCCTTATTAGCTCACTCTGCCTTCTTCTGAGAGCTTGGTTTTCCTTATTCCTCTCTCCTCAAATCTTTAATACTTTCTTCCTTCTTCTGAAACTTAGCTGATGACTTTACTTCTTATTTTACTGAGAATATTAAAACCCTCAGAAGATAATATCCTCCTCTTCCCACTACCACATCTACCAATTCATCCGATTCTTCTCTATTCTGTCACTTGCCCTGTCACCCTTGATGAGATGGCTCTGCTCCCTCCGCCCATGCACTGGATTCCACTCCTTCAACACTTGGAGGACTTTCACCCTGTAGTATTTACTCCTTTCATCTGCATTCTCTGATTCCCCTCTTCCCTGGGTTATTTCCACCAAATACGAATACACTATTTCACATTTTTTAAAAAATTGTTGCTTGACCCCCATGCCCATCAAACCCCCATTTCTCCACTCACTTTGTAGTAATACTCTTCAAAAGAGATGTCAATGCTGGCCTTCCCTGGCTCCTCACTCATCATTTTCTCCTCAACCAGTTCTCACTGGGCTACATTTGTAAAGATCAGTGTGTGGCTAGACCAGTGCCACTCTCAGTCTTCATTTTACCTCATCATTCAATAGCTTATAACTCCTTGAGACAATGTTTCAGCTAAAAGAACAAGGAGTACTAATGGTTTCCCTCCTACTTCACTGGCTGTTTCTTCCAAGACACCTACACCAGCTCCTCCTCCTGGTCCCAGGATCTAAATGTTGGCTTGTCCTAGGACCATGACCTTGATCCTCTTCTCTTCTGAGACTTTCTCTGTCTCAAAGAGTTATCATCACCCAGACCCATCTCTTTAAATTATTACATACCGATGATTTTTAAATATTTATCCCTCACTTGAATCTCTCCTCTAAACTCCAAACTCATTTATTTCCTTGCCTTTGTTACAGGCAACTGAGTTAGTCAGAAATATTATAGGCAGTCAGACAGGGTTAGGCCCTCAAAGGAGCCAGCACAGAGGACCAAGATGTCTTGTGACTTTGGAAGAGACACACACCTCTTGCTGTGGGCCAGATCTCAAGACAGAAGGCAAAACAAATGCAACCACACCCTAAATATAATCATTAGGGATTAGGTATGGATCACCTTGAGAAGTCAGGAATTATCATCCCAATCCCCTACAGAAAGTCACTGATCCATAAGAATGCTTGCTTACTATGTGACTCACTTCCCCATTTGTCCCTGATTTGGTCAATTTTACCTAAACAATTAATCTTATTGGTTGACAACAGTTCTATCCCACCTCAAGCCCATCTGCCTTGTGAGTTCCCAGTTTTCCCCATCATGGTTTTACTCTATAAAAGTCATTAGAAAAGACAGAGTCTTTGGCAACCCACTTGGGACCCCTTCTGTCTCTCTCAGACAGAAGCTTTCTTTCTCTTAATAAATATTTCTGTTCTTAACCTCCATTGTTCCTAAAATTCATTCTTCGATTTTAGAGAACACAAACTCATACATATAGTAGGTCTGGAGTTTTGTTCCCCTATATCACCTTCGCCACGTCTCCATCTGACTTGCTCAGTGGGAAAAATCAGATGTAACAGTGGAAAAAACTGAAATTCTGATTCTTATACGCACATCCCCTCTCTCCTCCTCTCATAAATACCCTACTCTTCATTAGTGGCTCAGCTCAAAACCATATGGGCCATCATTAATTCTTCTCTGTCTCATTCACCCCATAACCAGCCTGTCAGCTCCTGTTTGCTCAACCTTCACATGATCACTTCTCATCATGTTCATTGTTCTCCCACCCTAGTCAAAATACTGTCATCTCTTACTTTAAAAATCTTGATAGTCTTGGTCTCTCGGCTTCCAGTCTTTCTTCTTATCCACCAACACACACACTCATGCTTGCATTCAGTACATTCTATGCACAAGTCACTTTAGTGGAGAATGTCAGCATCCAACAGGTATCCAGTAAGCATTATCAGATGAATAGATGACTTCATTTCATAGTTGAGAGAATGAAATTAGTAAAGCTTTACAACCATCGAGAGAGATGAAGTTCCAGGAGCCCAACAAGAGACTAACACAATGCCTCAGGGAGTTATGCAAGCCAGGACTTGGAAGATAGCAGAATACATCTGACCTGAAGGTATTAGAAGCAATTTGCTTCCTACCATGATGTGACTTGTTAACACAGAGTGGATAAACCAAACCCCCAGGCTAAAGCGAATAAACCTGACTACAGTTAGCTGAAAGGGAGGAAATGGTATCCCAAGGAGAGGAAATAATGTGTAAAATACCATTCATATTCCTTTTATTGTGGTCTTATATTACTATACTGCATTGGTAAAGACAAAAGACATATCCACACTGCTTATTGTCATTGCTGAAATATACTGACTGCCTTGAAATATTGAAGGCACTGCTACTAGAGAAGGAGAAACACTTCATAAAGGGTCTGGTTACACCCCAAATGAGAGACAGGAAGGAAGCATCCATAAGCTTATACAATACTCTCCCTTCTACTTACTTCTTCCCTTTGAGAAAAGACAGCCTACCTCTTTCTCTGCTGCCTTGGGTCCCCTACCCGGCAGAGTTCTGCTAGCATTGCCTTAAATTTTCTCTATGTCACTTTAAAACAGTCTGTTTACAAAATCAAACAAACTAATTGTTCAGGCTCTGTGTTTAAAGGGAGGGGGAAAACTTCTTTCTTATTTATTTATTTATTGAGACAAGATTTTGCTACCTAGTTCAGGCTGAACTTGAACTCATTGTGGAGCCCAGGCTGGCCTCAAACACAGTGAATCTCCTACTTCATCCTCCCCAGTGCAGGGATTACAGATATGCACCACCACACACAGCTTTTTTATTTTAATTATTTATTTATTTTTAAGAGTTTTATCTTTGGGGCGTGTGTGTGTGTGTGTGTGTGTGTGTGTGTGTGGTGCTGGGAAGTGAACTCAGAGCCTCACACACACTAGACAAGTACTCTACCATTGACCTATATTCCCAGTGCTGAAGTTCCTTTATGCACTCACGGTTTTTTGTTTCCTCTCTTTTTCCTTCACCAGATTTTCTCACATGTCTTAGTTCAGGCTACTACAACACAAATACCACAGCCTATGTGTCTCAAACAGAAAACATGCATTTCTCACAGTTCTGGAGGCTGGAAAATTCAAAATCAAGATACTAGATTTATTAAGAGCCTGCTTTCTGGTTTATAGATGACCATCTCCTACTTGGGTCCTCACATTGCAGAAGGAGTGGAGAACTCTCTGAGGTCTCTTTTACAAAGGCACTGATCCTATTTGTGAGGGCTGCACCCTCATGATCTAAAGCATCCCTCAAAGGCC
The DNA here is from genome assembly GCA_004363535.1 of Dasyprocta punctata. NCBI lineage: Eukaryota > Metazoa > Chordata > Mammalia > Rodentia > Dasyproctidae > Dasyprocta > Dasyprocta punctata. The sequence continues at coordinate 5,716 of RJWM01020345.1, forward strand.
CAAATCCTAATAACATCATAGGGCTTAATTTTTCAAAATACAAATTTAAGGATATACTAATAGTCCACATATCAGGCTTCACTAGAGGAACAGAATATATATTCACAATGTTGCCTTACAGTGGGAGACTCAGAGGATCCAATCAAAAGCAGAAGGTCTGGAGCTCACTGTACTCCTGTGGGAGTCTTTATTAGGAAGCCTGGAGACAGGTGACCAAAGGTGATGGTGAAGACTGGAGCTCCTCTGAAGAAACAAAAGTGGGGTATTTCCTACTTCTTTCCCCCTTTTATTCTATTTAGGCTCCAAGCTTATTGGTTGGTGCTACCCATATCCCAAGTGCATCTTCTGTCTTCAACTGATCAATCATTCAGACATGCCCAGAACAGCACTAAACTAATCTGATAGGCATTTCCTATTCAAGTTGACACCATAATTAACTATCACAGTCCACACCATCCTGCTTTTCCTTGAATGTAATTTCGTTCATTTCAAATGCATAAATAGAACATATGTATTTACAGAGTTTATATACATTTGTTAAAATGAATATGTAGTATTTGATAACATAGTATTTTATATTTTTAAATGGTTAAGAAGGTAAATTTTATTTTATTTGTATTTTGCCACATTTTAAAAACTGGAAAAAAAAATACAGTGAAATTTGATAGGCTTTTACTTATTTTTGCCCAAGGTACATTTCACAGGACTATGATACTATGTAACAACCTGGATATTGATACTGATAAGATTCATCAAACTAATTTTTTCTCTTTCTTTTTTCCCCAAGGGTCTAGAAAGGCCCATGGCATGAGCCCACTGCAGCCTTGCATACTTATTTGGCTGAAGCTTCTAGGATGTTCTGGTCCACAAACAGCCATCCATCTAATCTTCGCATTTCCCCAGTTTCACTTGTTCTGATTTCTATGTGGATTGTGAATGTTTCATGTTTGTTCACTGAAGTCAAGGCACTGAAAAGTTCTGTCAGTACACAAATCCCTCATGTTGCTATTTTATAAATATGCATGCCTCCCTTTCATGCTTGCTCCCCTTTTTAATCCTAGGAAATCCCTAATTGGCCTACTATGTCTAAAATTATGTTATTTCAAAAATATTATATAAACAGCACCCCACACTGTGTGCTCTCTTGGCATTGTCTTTCCTTCAGCATAATTCCCGGGATGTTTTTACAAGATAATGTGTGTATTAGCCACTCATTCCTTTTTGTTGCTGAATAGTGCTTCATGTAATCTTTTTTAGGATACTGAAACTCTCTAATCATGATAATAATTACTGTTCTATAAAATAAAAACAAACATGGGAAAGAAGCCCATCTTCCTGCTAAGTCTGGCCTCAGGGAGAAGGCAGGGTAGGCTGGCAGGGGAAAGTGCAGGTCTAGGAAATCAGCAGTCTCACCGTGTGGGCTCCTCACTGTAGAGAGAGGTGGTGGAGGGGGAAGGGATAGTAGGATCTCCTAAGAGAGCGGAGCCGAATGTCCAAATTCCTTTTACCTACTTTGCAATGCCTGTGGTTCCTCCCCTCTGCCACCTTGTCGCAGAGTCCTGGATCTTTCTCTGGCAGTGGGCACTGGAGAAGCTGTCTGGGTTCTTAGGGGGCCTCACTTGGCCTCTCACCCGGCTGTAGAAGTGTAGTGTAGGGAAAGCAGAGCAAAGGCGACCTGCAAAAGGCCCAACAGGGCAGCCTGTGATCTCTCAGCCCAGAAGCCTCTGGCCCTCTGGACCCTGGCGTGATATCCAGGGTGAGGCCAGGATCTGACTCCCAGGAGTCTTCCACCAGAGGCAAAGCATGCCAGGAAGCCCAAAAGGCTCGGGTCACTATTGGCTTCAGGGTGCAAGCAAATCACTTGAGTCGTGCGGGAGAACCTCTGTCCTCTGGGGTTGCTCCCACCAGCCCTGCACCCTGGGGACATGAGAACATCATCAGGAGGTGCCCAATTGGGTGTTGCAGGTAGCCTGTGCCCTCTGGAGCACATCGGAAGCGCCAGCCTCCCTCCTGGCCTTCCCATTGATGGCCACAAACACAGCCCTGCTTGGAGAGGCCCATCCAGCCTCTCAAACTTTCTATATGACCTTGAAAGGGAGACAGTGTTAGAAAGTCTGCAGATAGCTCTTGACAGAAGGGCGCTGCCTTTCCTCGTTGTTAAAGTGAACAGAATATACCTGGATGCTTCTTTCTTTACTTCATGTAATAAATCGTGTACAGTTGATTTGGCCGCTCATTCTTCAAAAGGCATCTAGGTTGATCCCTGCTCAGCTTTTGGCTGTTACAAATACACTGCTATGAAAAAGCTTATATCTGGATTCCTAAGTTTTGTGGGGTCTTTTCCCCTCATATGAATTTTTTTTCCAATATTTTGTTGTACCAGTTATCTTCAAAACTTCACTGGATATTCTTTCAACTTTTCTCTAGGCTTCAGTCTCCAAAATACAAAGTCTAGAGGGGAGAAAATTTCACTGGGAAGGCTGAATTAACTTTGCACTTGACCTGGGATAGTCTCAGGTTTCATTTTGTTGGACAGAAATTCTTTTCAACCCCCACTTCCCCAGAGCTTATGTATTTTTAAATTTTTTTTTCTTAAAAAAAAAAAAAAAAAAAAAAAAGATTGAGGCTCCAAAGCTGATTCTTCAGATATCTGACTTTTGTCAGGTAATTCCAGGTTCAACTCAGCTGCAATTTTGAATGTTGCTTGAGTTCACTTATATACTTGCCTAGTTGTTTTTTGTCAGTCACACATACATCATACATGCATGTAAGTGTGTGTGTGCACGTGTGTGCGTGTGTATGTGGTGCTGGGCAAAGTTCTACAACTGAGCTATACCCCCAGCTCTCTTTTTTCTTTTCTTTTCTTTCTTTCTTTCTTTTCTTTCTAACTGGTATTTCTGCTTCTGAGATTCTTTTTTTCTGAGGACATACGAATCTTTATAATAGAACTTTGCAGCTCCACAGTTTTCATGGGCATTGCACTGTCAAACTGGCCTGCTGGGGGCACCATGTAACAAGCAAAAATCGTCTTCAGAGGTGTAGCATCAGCATATTTTGGGGAAGATTCGCTTGACTGGGCGAAGAGGCACATTGTTTGAAAAGGCTAAAGGCCTCAAAAGCACAGTTTATTGAAAGTTTCGCTATCTTTAGGAAAGTTCACACACATACACATACACACACAAGCATCATGTTTCAAAGACCTTGAAGTGACACAGTTCTGATGACAGAATATTTTCATATTGGTTCATTAAGCTCAACTCAACCTGATAATTACATAATTGTGATGAGATTAACTGAGTGGACCATCCAAATGTTCTGAAGGTCAACAGAGGGGCCCCCTGTCCCGTAATACTTTTACTCTTCAGCTATTTTTAGATTGGCGTGGTGAGAATGTGCTGTGCAGTCATGCAGAGGATTATGCAGGTTTTGTTCCAAGACTCATTTATGACTATTGTGTGCGCTGAATTGAGCACAACTTACCAACCATAGGCACAAAGTAGAAAATTGCTCTTCAAAAGAAAGAATGAGTCTTGTTTACTTTTTTAAATCCTCAAAATACAGAAAAATGCAAAGAATGCTATAAATGCCCATGCATCAACATCCAGAATTGACCACTGTTAACATTTTGACAAATTGCCTTTTCTATAAGAAATAAAATACTACAGATAAATCAAAGTCCCCTTGACCCTTCCCCCAATTCCAGTTCAGACCAGTTTCCCTCCCTATCTCTTCAGAAGCAACCACTTTTTTAAAAAAAAGGAAAAAAAAAAAGCAAAACAGAAAAAAGGATAGAAACCATATAGAATTAAAAAAATAGTAGGAAATTAACACTAATTAATATATTGCATATTGTTATCTTAGAAGTAGTTGTTCAGGTTACAAGATTTAGGCATGAAAAAATGATCAAACAATCAAACAATGAAAGCGCAAACTGTTCTTTTGGATGAACTAACAGATTAGTAGTATAGCTATCTATTTTGTATATATGTACATATATATATATGTATGCCTATAAACTTATAATCTTTTCCCTTCTTCCTTTTCTCCTTTCCCTATCCCAGTTGTTCTTGCCTTTTGAACACTTTCTTTCCCTTTCATTATCACACTATCTATTGTACCTTTTGGATATTATTACTCTTTCAGGTTTTTTCTTTACTTTTTTACACTAGAGAGACAATACAACATTTACAAATACGAGTTTGATTTTTTTCACTTATGAGTATGGTCTCAAGTTGCCTCCATTTACCTATAAAAGCCTTAAGATTATCCTTCTTTATAGCTGAGTAATATTCCATTGTATAAAAATACATCTTTGTTATCCATTCCATAGTTGATGGGCATTTGGGTCAGAAGCAACTACTTCTATGAATTTATTATGTGTCTTTCTAGAGTGTTATGTTATACTCTTACATACGTGTATATGTATTGAAAGTCAGAGACGAAGAGAGCAAGAGCACAATGATATTAGCATGAAAATGTTGCATAAATAGCACATAATGTATAATTTAATTTTTAGTTCACACTGTAATTTTTTTTCTGTGTGGGGGATTGAAATTGGTGCCTCACTTATGCTAAGTAAGCACTCTGCCACTGAACCATATTCTCAACTTCTCAATACTGTTGTTATCAGAATGCCAGATTCATGTCCCACAGTGACAAAGCATCAAACCAAGGACAGAGGAGAGGCAGGGTGCAAGCAAATTTATTTGAAAGATAAAAAGTCAAGGAAGTAAAGTTCCTACTAGAAGTGTGGGAGTTTTGAGTAGAATACCTACGAAGGGTCTTTGTCTAGAGGTTTTTAAGGAATTTAGAAGGCAACACAGACTGTCGAATAAGCAATACAGTCCCTACCCTATAGGAGACTAGGTATTATTTAGGGTTCAGTCTGCAATGTCCATGAAGTACCATGCAGGGCCCATGCACTCTTGAGCCAGTGGCCTACATGATTCTACCCTAGGGAGGCCCCTAACAACCACCTGGCGGATGTTTTTATAAGACCATGGAAGGGTCATGACAGGGCAGACTTCATTTTGGGCTTCTTGGCTCTATTTTGGGGCCACTGTCCTTACTGCCTAATAGAATACTAACTCCGATCTCGCTAATTTCTGTTACACTATGATTTTTAAATTGATCTGTGTTGTGTATGTGTACATTCAGTCCTCCACACCCTAAGCTTCTGCATCAGTGGATTCAAGCAACAAAAGATTGAATTTTTTTAAAAAAATTAATCTTTCTTGAACGCGTACAAATTATTTTTCTTACCATTATTCCCTAAACAATACAGAGTAAGAACTACTTGCATAGAAATTACATTACAGTAGGTATTATAAGTAATCCAGTTATGATTTAAAATATATGGGAGAGTGAGGGTAAGTTATGTACAAACACTAGTAAGTCATTTTTTATGATGGACTTGAGCTTCTGCAGATTTGGGCCTCTTCAGAGGGTTACAGAATTAATCCCACTCAGAAAACAAATGATGCCAGTACTTGGTTCATGTCTCTTAGCTGTTACGCAATATTCCTAGATGAAGATAACAATTTTATAAGTTCCCTTATAGATGGTCACTTGAATTGTTTCTACTTTCTACTATTACAATGTTTCAGTAAACAAGGGGTATCTGTACCTGTATCCCAGATCACTTGTACAACATTTTCTCCAGCCTATGATACATAACAAAGAGTGGAATTGTTGGATTGCAAGGTATAAACAAGTAAAACTTTATAGATATTACCAACACATGTCCCTTCCTCTGGGGCTTAGACTTCCTGTGCAATGGATTTGAGACATTCTACTTTTCCACATCCTCCCCAACATTGATACTGTTAGACTTTCCAACCTTTTAAATTTGAAGGGACACTTGACTTCCTCAGACTTACAGTAAAGTTGAACGTAGTTTCAGATTTGTTAACATTTGGTTTTCCTCTCTGTGATACTTGCTAAATTTCTAGACAAAGCAAATTTTAAAAAAAAATATGTAAAGGAAAGAGTAAGGAGATATTGGTTAAAAGATGCAAGTTTCAGTTAGACAGGAGAAATAAGCATTTGAGATCCACTGCATGATGATTATAGTTAATAGCAATTATTGTATATTTCAAAATTGTTAAGAGTAAATTTCATGTTTTCATTACAAAGAATAAATATGTTAGATGATGGGCATAGTAACTAACTTGATTTAATTATTTCACAATATTCACACATATCAAAACATCACATTTTACTCCATAAAAGTAAACAATTGACCAAATAATCTTTTTCTTTAAAAAAAGGAAAAAGCAGTTTCTCAAAAAGCAGTAGCACAAGTCGGGTGTGGTGGTGCATATCTGTAATCCCAGCACTTGGGAGGCTCGGGCAGAAGGATTGTTGCAGGTTTGAGATCAGCCTGGGCTACAAAGTGAGCTCAAGGCCAGCCTGAACTGCATAGCGAGATGAGAACCTGTCTCAAAAAGACAAAAAAAAAAAAAAAAAAAAAGGAGTTATACTAAAATTTTGAGCATAATAAATAGGTAGTTAACATTAATGTTGGTACTTTAAAGTTTTGTATTTTTGGGCATCATGGGCACAAAATGTGTTCAATTTTCTTAATACATTTAAAAATATGCTTCTTAGATAACATAGCAAAACAAATATCCTCAGTGCCAAACCCAATGTCTGGCAAATAGCTGGTGTTCAATAAATACCAGTCGAATGGATAAATAAAAAAGTAAGTCCAGATAATTTCAGAAAGAGCATTTTGAAAATAGTACTCTGCTAAAGAGACAGTCAGACAGTAAGTGTTTAAAAATACACAATAAAAAAAAATCAAAACAACCAAATACACCGTCAATACTTCTTTCTACTAATCACGGTATTTCTTGTGAGGTCTTAGATTGACAGTTCCACTTTTCAGGTTGAAAATCAAATACTTCTAATGCTAAAGTCCTGTCTCAATTAACTTTTCTGAGACCTTGCCATTATGGTCTACACACAAGGTTTCTCTGCCATCTTCCTGATGTGTATCTTGGTCATTGTTTTGTTTTGTTTTGTTTTTATTAATATACGCTTACAATATGTCAAAGTTACATTGATTTTGTGGGATTTCTGTACAAATACAGCCAGCATATACCATGTCTTTATCATTTTCAATCCCTTTATCTCCCCTCCCTAAACTCCCTCCTACCCCTACCGCAGGGTCCTCTTCCCCATCTGCAACAAATCCACATTTTTATTTCCTACCATCCTCCTTTTTAAACTCTCTTGTTTATTTATGTTATAGGTTTCTCATATAAGAAAAACATGGGATATTTAACTCTCTGTGCTTGACTTATTTCATTTAACATTATGGTCTCAAACTCTATCCATTTTTCTGCATAAGACAAGATTCATTTTTATGACTGAAAAGTATTCTAGTGTATATATATTCCACATTTTCTTTATCCATTCACTTTCTTATGGATATCTAGGCTGTTTTCAGAGTTACAGAATTAAAACCAGAAGAAACACAGTCAAAACTATCCTGAAGAGCAAAACAAGAGGTGTTACAATTCCAGACTTCAAGTTGTACCACTAAGCTATGGTAACAAGAATAGCATGGCACAAAAGTAGACACGTAGACCAATGGAATAGATGCAGAAATGACCCCATGCACCTTCAACCATCTGATTTTTCACAAAAACATACATCGGAGAAAAAACAGTCTCTTTAATAACAAATCATGTGCCTTTAATCCCAGCACTCCAGAGGCTGAGGCAGGAGGAGCGTTGTGAGTTTGAGACCAGCTTGGGCTACATAGTGCAACCCTGCCTCAAAAAACTAGGGCTGGGAGTTTGACTCAGTGGCTTAAGCGCCTGTCTGGCAGCCATGAGGCTGTGAGTTCGATCTCCTGGTGCCACCAAAAAAAAAAAAAAGCATGTCAGAAAACCTGGTTATCCACATGCAGAAGATTGAAACTAGAGTCATATACCTCACTCTGCACTATTATCAAATCAAAATGGATCAAAGACTTAGACATAAAAACAGAAACATTGAAATTGCTAGAAGATAACTTCAGGGAAACACTTGAAGCCATAGCACAGGCAAGGACTTTCTAAACAGAATTCCAATGGTACAGGGAATGATACCTGGAATCCACAAATAAGATTTCAACAAAGTGTTCTGTTTTTAATATACTTTGAACTCAGAATCACCTCATATTATTTTCATTTACTTCTGATGCTCTTCATCACATTAGTGATCAGAAATGAGGTGTAATTCCCAAACCCCTGCCTGCAAGAGCTAAGTTAGATATCACTGTACATGGAAGGGAGTTCTGCCTTAACTCATGGATTGTGAAGAATGAACTGCTGTTGGGTCTGATTGACTCTCAGTGGATTGTGGTGTGGGGTATCTGGGGGCTATTGAAAGTAGCTTACAATGCTTCATAAAAATCTTTATTCTTTTAGTAAGAAAAAAGTGTTCTGGTTTTGACCACACAAAAAGAAAGGAAGGAAGGAAGGAAAGAAGGAAGGAAGGAAGGAAGAAAGAAAGAAGAAAGAAGAAAGAAAGAAAGAAAGAAAGAAAGAAAGAAAGAAAGAAGAAAGAAAGAAAGAAAGAAAGAAAGAAAGAAAGAAAGAAAGAAAGAAAGAGAAAGCAAACTGAGTGCAGTTGTATCAGCCTTGAGTGTTCAACTGGAAAGTAATACATCCCACCACTCTTGAATATCAAAAAAATGCTTTGGCTCTTTTCTTGCTCTGTTGATTTTAATTTTGTGTGAAGTTAGGTGGAATAGTAGATGTTATTTTCTTTTTTCTTGGTTTTCTTAAAACAGGGTCTCACTACATAATATAGACTAGCTTTGAATATGCTATATAGTCCAGGCAGGCCTTGAATTTGTGATCCTCCTGCCTCAGTCACCTGAGTACTGGGATTATAGGTGTGCACCACCACACTTGGCTAAATGTTACTTCAAAAAAATGATTCTAAAATATACTTCTTCTAGAGGTTCCTCTATATTCATATTAAGCTTAATTGTTTCAGTTGTTGTTGGGCCATTTCCGATGTTAAAAATTATCATCATTTTAATTAAAGTAACAGTTAACATCTCTATTAATGAGTATTCATAATACACAAGATATAATTTCCTAGTACAATAGCTTGGTTTTACTTTTATTGTTGCTGTTGTGTTGTGTGTGCATATGTGTTTTGTTTATTTGTTTGTTTTTTACCTTCCTGCGCACTGAGAGGAGGGCCTAGAACTATGTTTTTTTTGTTTTGTTTTGTTTTTTTGTGGCACCAGGTGATTGAACTCACAACCTCGAGCCTGCCTGACAGGCGCTTATGTCACTGAGCTAAACCCCCGGCCCTAGTTTTTTGAGACAAGGTCGCACTGTGTAGTTCAGGCCGGCCTTGTGTTCACGTTGTAGCCCAAGCCAGCCTCGAACTCACAACGCTCCTCCTGCCTCAGCCTCCTGAGTGCTGGGATTAAAGGCGTGCACCACCACGCCCGACTTAGAACTATGTTTTTTGTTATTGTTGCTGTTGTTGTTTTTGTTTCTTATAAAGCATAACAGAAAAGTACTGCGTATGAAAATCTCCACATTTTGATTATTTCTGCCTTCGAATATACATTCTTGTGGTTTCCTTTTCTTTTTTCTTTTCTTTTCTGTTTTTTCCTGGAGATTGAATCAAAGCCTTTGCATTGAGCTACATCCCCAGTTTTAAATTTTTTTTTTTTTTTGAGACAGGGTGTTACTCAGTCACTAAATTGCCCAGGGTGGGTTTGAACATGTGGTGGTTCTGCTTCAGCTTCCCAGAGTGCTAGGGTTGTAGGTCTACACCATTCCCAACTGTAACATAGATTCTTAACTCACTCCTTCATGCTAGTACCAACAGTGATACACTTTTAAAATCCAACTCATGGCCCAAACATTAGTGCTTTCTTGTTTGGAAAAGAGTTGGAACAGCAGCAGAGCTGAATCATCATATAACTTTGCAGTATCTCAAAATAACGAAAACTAAAACTACTACTGACCCACTTTGGATATTTCCCCAGTGACCATGGTGAAAAAAGTAAACTCAGGAGAACTGAAAGAAAGTTATTGTCTTAAGGAAAGTACCTGACGAAGATATTGCCTTTTTTTTTTTTTTTTTTTTTTTGGAAGCACTGGGGATTGAACTCATAACCTTGTGCCTGTCAGGCAGGCGCATAAGTCACTGAGCCAAACTCCTGGCCCTGGTTTTTTGAGGCAGGGTCGCACTGTGTAGCTCAGGCTGGCCTTGTACTCGCATTGTAGCCCAAGCTGGCCTCGAACTCACAACACTCCTCCTACCTCAGCCTCCTGAGTGCGGGGATTAAAGGCGTGTGCCATCATGCCCAGCCAAGATATTGCTTCTTGTGATGCAAAGCAACAGACTCAAACTAGCTTCCCAAGGACTAGTTCCGTGGCCAAATGAGACTCAGAAAAAGTATGAATATTTTAACATAAATATTAACTAATACATTAATACTAATGTCAACATATTAAACATTGTTTTAGTTACTTTCTAGACACTGAGATGCAATACACAAAACCCACAACTCTAAAAAAGGAAAAGTTTATTTTGGCTTATTGTTTATAGAGGTTTCAGTCCATAGTCAAGTCATTCCAAGGCAGAGTGGCATGGCAGAGGGGCATCACAGAGGAGAAACAAATCATGGCATGGCAGCCAAGAAGTAGACAGACAGAAAGACAGAGACAGACAGACAGACAGACAGACAGATAGAATGGTCAACAGTCGAGGAAAGGAGATAGACCACCCTCCCAGGGACCCGTCTCCTCCAACCAGTCTTCACCTCAAAACATCACATTTAGCTGTAAACTTCCCAGGGCACTTTAAAAAATTAAAACCTATAGATGTAATGTTCTGTAGAGCTTGGTTTGTGAAATTCAGATAAAAGATAATAAATGTTACTTATTATTTGATCTAAACAATCCATTTCACCAATGTATTTCATCAACAAATATTTCTTCTACTGGTAACAGGCACTCACTAAAATGAAATTGCAGAATGCTGCCTCCGACTCATCAATGTCTGAAAAATGGTTCCAGTGCAAGACTGGGGCCCTGTGCTCCCTTATGTGTCACTTATCTCCTACAAAACGCCTTGAAGTTAGCCCTTAAAAACTAATAAGAAACTCTCTGACCTAAGACCTTCCTCACAATCCCAACCCCACCTTGAGTCAAGCACTGGTTTTGTAATCTGGGTCAAATATCACAAGTGGCTTCTCCTGAGCCCCAGTGTGAAGATGAATTACTGCCAAGTTTTGTAAGATAATAAAGGAGCTTTCTGAATATCATTAGATACAGTGTATTGGTCAGTTTTCCCATTGCTGGGACAAAATAGCTGACACCTGCAACTTGAAGGATGAGAGGATTATTTTAACTCACAGCTTCTGAGAGGTTTCAGTCTGTTATCAGCTGGCTCCAAGGCAGGACTATCAGGGCAGAAAGACCTTGTCAAGGAAAATTGTTCACCTTATGGAATCCAGAAAGCAGAGAACAGGGGAAGGGGCAAGGATCAGAGCACAAGAAGGGGCAAGGATCAGGTGGAGTCGCTATAGTCACACTGCATGACTCACTCAGACACACCCAGGAGACATACACATCTTTGAATCTAATCAAGCTGACAATCAAGATATAGCTTTTCAAAATTTGTGAAAAAAATCACATAACAAAATTTATCAGTTTATCTATTTTTAAACAAAGGGTTCAGTAGTATTAAGGATATGCACATTATTATGCAACAGACCTCCAGAATTTTTTATATTGCAAAACTGAAAATCTTTACTCATTGATACATGTTCTATTTCCCCCTTTCTTCTAGTCCCGGGCAATGACCATTCTATTTGCTGCTTCTGTGAAGTTGATTATTTTAGATACCTTGTAAAAGTGGAATCACAAATTTTTTATGGCTTGTTTCACTTAGCATATGTTCTCTGGTTCATCCATGCTGTAGTATGTAATAAGAACTCTTTTTTTAAAAAATGAGTGATACTCCATAGTATGTATATACCACATTTTGATTATTCTTTCATCCATGTTTTGATTATCCTTTCACCCACTAAAAATGAATGATACTCCATAGTATGTATTTACCACATTTTGATTATTCTTTCATCCACTGATGGACACTTAGACTGCTTCCACCGCTTGGCTATTGTGAATAAACCACGATGAACATGGGCATGTGAAGATCTCTTCAGAATTCTGCTCTCACTTCTTTTGAATATATACCCAAAAGTGGGTTTGGTGAATCATATGGCAACTTTAAAAGAAAAATTTTTGCATGCTGTTTTCCTACAAACTGAAATATTAACATTTCCATCAACAGTGTATTTACAGGAGTTCCAATTTCTCTACATTCTTGCCAATACTTGCTATTTTCTGTTTCTCTTAGTAGTCATGTTTTAAAATTTTATTCTTTGTGGTACCAGGAGTGGAACTTAGAGCCTTTGCACTGGACTATATTCCTACCCCATTTTGTATTTTATTTTGAAACAGTCTCTCTAAGTCACTAAGTTGGCAAATGTGGGGCTCGAACTTGTGATTGTCCTGCCTTAGCCTCTCAGAGTGCTGGAATTACAGGCATGAGCTACCACATCCAGACTAGTCATATACAGTTTATATTAGTTGTATTTTTATTTGTCCTTCTTTTCTGAAAAATATACTACAAATTTTCATTAATCCAAATATGTGATCCCCTTGAACAAATACAAGTAGCTGCCTAAGAACAGTAAGTAGCTTCTCCAGCAGAAGGAAGACATAGTCAAAACCAATACTTGAAAATATATGATTAAGGAAAACTACATCCAAAAATCAGAACGCAAGCTTGTGTGGAGGTTCTAGCAGGGGAGCACAGCTACTCATGTCCCCTTGACTGAAGAATGGGCCTCCTCTCTCAGAGAAGGTCTTTAACCAAGTTCACAGAGAGATGCACATGGACACCTGCCTAGCTGCTCAGATCAGCTGAATCAGCCGTGGCAGTCAGTAGTGTGGCAGATGTCACAGCCAGATCATCCTCATCTCCAACCAATATTTGCAAACATACGATTGAAAAGAGCTACATCCCGAAGTCAAATTGAAACAAGGCAATTTTTCTGCAATTGCCGAATCATCCATGTGACTAAGATTGCAAGGATTTACATGTTTTTCCAGCTATTTGTTTAAATAATAGCATTTTATATTTGAATATTGCAAACACTATTTGTATTTGTGCAAGTACTACATATTTACCGATACTGAGCTGACTTTTTCAGCTATTCTTAAAAGTTTATAGAAATAAATATATCAGAATGAATGGCATGTGTTCGCTGATAGTCAAGGAATTTCTAGGGAGTTGTTCTTATCAATATCCATAGGATCTATTAGTTTGTAACAATTTAGTGCTCTTAAACTTACAAAGTACTAGCATCAACATGGTTTATTCAATTGTCCCTACATCCTATGAGTTAAAAATTTTTACTGAAACACAGATGCAAACAATCTACCCAAAGACATATATTTAATAAGAGGTTAGTTGAAATTCAAAGCTGGACCCTTTCTCTCCAAACCCCAACTCTTTGTACTTCTCTGTTAGAGAACATAGTTCCATTTCAATAAGTGTTTTCAAAATACTTTCTTCATGTCTGTTTAAGGCCTCTAAACACAGAAATTTTTTTCACATAAGGGCTCAATTAATTACATTCTAGAATTGGTCACTGTGTGAGAAGTTCAAACAAACAAGCAGTGCCAATCCATGTCCAGCTGTGAAGAGTCAGCATGAAAGCAGGCATTTTGTCACGTGTCCAGATGATGGGTTTCAGGGGCTGGGGCCAGGGTCCTCCTGCCTATTATCCTGAGGGTCTCATTGCAAAACAGGGATGCCCAGGGCCAGGGATTTAGCTCTGTGGCTTAAGCCCTGCCTGGCAGGCACGAGGTTCTGAGTTTGATCCCTGGTACCAAAAGAAAAAAAAAAAAAAAAAAACAGAGATGCCCTCCAAGTTCTCTAAAATTACCAAACAGTTGCACATTTTTGGAAAAAGCAGCAATCTCAGATTTTGCTAGAAGATTATTAGTACTTCACTTGTTTTTTAGACAGGGTCTTGGTAGGTCACTAGGTTACCCAGACTGGGCTTGAACTTGCAGTCCCACAGTTTTGGAATTATGGGCATGTTTTTTAGGTTCTTTTATTATTATTATTATTTTAAAGAGAATAAAAACAAGCAAAATAAAACAGAACCAAGCCAATCATAACAAATCAGTGTAAGTGGCACAGGACTTCAAAACAATACAAAATCCACAGTGGTTACCATAATGCCCCATCTTCAAAACGGCTGTAGATACCTTCAGACGTAGTAGAAATCACACAAAACAGAACATAGTAGAACCAGTAAAAACAGAACAATGTATGCAATAAAGGACTTCAAAACAAGACAACAGTAAACCCAAAATGGCTACCATAATATATCTTGCTATCTTTGAAATAGCTTCCCATGCCATCAGATATAACAAAATCAAACAAAACAAAACAGAATAAAACCCAACCCAACAAAACAATGAAAATGATACAGTACTTCAAAATAAGATTATAGGGAGTAAACAATGGCTACCACCTTCACAAGGAGATTCCCCCCTAGATGCCACACTGGGTAGTACCGTGATCCTCTGAATAGATGATCAAACCACTGGTCCTAGATCTGCAAAGTCAGTGAAGCACCGAACACTACAAGCATCAAATTGCATTTCACCTCAATAGCTATCATTGCAGTCTGTGTTTCTCCAGATCAGCAGGTTGCTTACGGTGGGGGGTGGGGGTGGGGGTTGGCTTTTCTTGTTTTCCAGCCTGCGCAATAGAAGGGGCTGGGTCTGGCTGTCTCCTGGGGGTGGCAGCCCAGCACATGGTGCTAATTCACAGAGGGGGCTTGCTTCTTGTTGATTTCTTGTTCTCTTCCCCTGCAGTCCATGAATGGTGCTGACTCACAGGAAAAGATTAGGGTCTCACTGTCCCCTGGCAGCTGCAGCCCACGCATGGCACTGCTTCACAGTGGGGGCTTCATGGGCATTTTTTTTAATGTCAGGCTGAGCCTCTCATGCTCATAAGAGAAAGCATTTAAAATTTCAGATAACAAATTATTGATAGCAAATTTCTTTTAAGAGTTTGGAAATAAGATTTCCATATGAATTAGAAATTCATATAACTGGCTCATAATGAGCACACTGTAATGAAAATATACATTTTTTTCAAACTATGTTGATAAATTGATAACTGAATGAATTCTCACAAACTGACACTTACATACATTTGGCAAATTTACAGAAACAATCTAACGTATCTGACATTAAGACCATAGTAAAGCTCTGTTAATTTAAAAACATACTTTGGAGCGCCCAGAAAGACTTGAGCTTAGGTTTGGTTTCTACTGCTTGTCAGCTGTTTATCTTTCAAATTTCAAAGTCCCATGCTTGGGCACATTACTGAAACTCTCTAAGATACCTTATTTGCCAAAAGAGAACAATAATATTTACCTTTTATAGGTTCTGTGAGAACTAAATATAAAATAATGACAGTTTTTTGCATACTTCTGGCAAAAAGAATGTGCCAATATGTTGTAGCTATTATTAATTAGTACAGAGCCTTGGTATAATTTCTTTTAGTTTAAATACTTATTGAATAATCCTATTAATTTTGGAAATGTACATAACTCATTTACATTTACATTCTGACACACCCTGAAATTACATCTTTGATTAATTCTTGGAATCAGTTGATTTATTTAACACTTATCTCTATGGTACAGAAAAAAATGTTTGTTATTTGAGCTTTCTAAATTTAGGTTCCAAACCAATATAAACTTATTACTTATCCAAAAATGATTTCAATAAGATTTTCTATTACCCAAACTGGTGACCAGTCACTTTCGCATACACCAAAGTTGTCATTTTCACCTCTAGATGAAAAGTGGTATCAAAACTCTTTTGTTTGCAAGTAATAGAAATCCAACCCGAATTGGCTTGGGTAGAAGGGAATGTATTTGTTCCAGGGACTGGGAATTTTAAGGGTAGATCTAGCTTCAGACAGAGCAAATCTTGACAGAATTCTGTTCTTCCTGTGTGTGGAACATTCACAGATAGTTTCCTCCATGAGCTTGGTGTTAGAACCATGGGCAGATTTATGCAGTTCTTTCAGTTTGAAGATCCAAAGAGAAAGGAACTCCCCTTCTTTCCTAGTAGCTATAAATCTTAGACAAATCTTAAAGAAGATTCTTATTAGGCTGAGTACGTGTGGCACTGTGCTCATCTCACCAGGACCACTTGGCCAGAGGTGAGTAAGTCTCCCAAAAGAAAATCACAGTCCAGTTCCTGGAAAGGGAGTTTAGGAGAGTAAGCAAGTAAAAACAATAGATATCTCCAGCAGAGAGTTTGGACTGGGTTGCTTGAAAATAAAGACTTCAGTGTGACTGTCATGACATCTACTAAAATATGCATCCATTTCATGAAACCACATAAAAATGTTTCAAAAGGGAATAGGAGTGGGTCACTCTTGACTCATGCTTATTCTTCTTGCTAACTAAGCTCCACATGTGGTGAACATCTGCCAAAAAAAGTAAAGTTATCCTCATGTGTTCTGCATCCTAACAGTACAGTATAGTACATACACGATTACATGAAAAAAGGGGAAATTATCTTTCCACATTGAAAAAGCAAATCAAACCAAATAATAATCTTGCACAGTTACATGAAAATATAACACAGGAGAAATTTTGTCTGTATTTTAAAAAAGGGGGCTCAAGATTCAGTTCAATGGTATGGTACTTAGAAATGCTGGATCCTATCCCTATATCTCAAAAATAATAACATAAAATAAGGGTATCAGGCAATAAATAAGGATAAGTTCATCAAAAAATTTTAACCAATTTCAAAATAAGAACAAACGAGTTACCATTTTAATGAGTTTCCATAATACTAAAAAGGAAAGGAACACATTAGTATTATTTGCATCAGCAAATGACTGTTGTTGGTTAAGTTAATGTTTCTACATGAAGCACAATCATATTTTCAAGGGACAATAAGTTACTTTGAATATTAAAAAATACAAAAAGGAAAATCCTATCTCCTTTGTTTTGTTTCTGTGCCAAAAATGACTTTTAAACTGATTTCATTCTTCTTCAGTTTAGTATATGACTGTGTAGAATTACTGATGCCTCCCAAATGAGAAGATTCTTGCTGTGACCTCACTATGCTCTGCAAACATGATCTCATTTTTCAGCTTGGTTATGTTCCAAATCCAGGAGTGAGGGCAAGTTTATGATCAGGGAAGAAAAAAAGGAAAATATTTACATAAGTACCATAATACAACTTTTTTAAAACCCAAAGAAACCCATGATGAAAAGCATACACACACACACACACACACACACACACACAAATCCTTTGAACTTAGTACATGGGGGTGTACAGCCAAATAGAATGTGGGGAATAAGCTAGGGAAAAAAAAGCAAAACCACTACTTGCAATGGAAATGCACAAAAATGAATGAGATAAACCATCTGAAGATATTATCCCAAAAGTGACACTCCCAAAATTTGAAATATTATTGCTAATAACACTAGAGTGTTTTCCTAAATATCCAGCATAGTATGTAAAAATCTCATCTGGAAGGCCCCAAATTAAAATGCTACCTATTTAATTAATACATAATAGGCTGGAAACAAAACATTGCAATGATGGAAACTTTTGCAACAAGTGAGTTAAATAGCTTTTATTTTATTTCATGAGCCAGTTGGAAAGACAGTGGACTTTGTATGTCCTATTGTACATGGTAATTAAGTAGAATCATTTTATAAGAGTCTAAATTCTCCAATATTCTTGAAATACTTATTAAGCACTATTATCAGAATTTCAGTATCTTACTTGTAACATTCCAATTTAACTAAAGTATAAATTTAACATCACTGTTCTTTAATGATGTTATCAATACTACCAGAGATTAAATAAATAATTAAATGTATTCTGTCAATAAAACTTAAATAGATATTTATTCTATTCTAGAAAATTTAAATGTCAGATCTGTGCTTGAATGATCAAGTTTCTTCTCTAAACATTCTCATTTCTTTGTAAACTCACTCTTCTACTTTCGCTATTTAAATTTGGATTATGAGTCAATCTGTTGCAGATTTCACTTCCAATGTCCTGCACAGTGTGCCTTCATGTTCCCCACTTCACCTAGCACAAAGCCACTTGCACTCAGAGTGTTCAAAAAGCCTCCCTAGCGGGATGACTAAAATCCCCGAAAAGTTACAAAAAAGGTAAAAATATTGTTTTCAGCGCATATTTTTTAGTTACCAATTCCCTCATTTTACTAAGGACAAGAGAAAATCAGTTTCTGTTCTTTTTCTGCACTTAGGAAATGCTCACCATGCAGCAGGCAACAGTTTTCAGTCATGTTTAATGTAAACCCATCATAGGCCTCTCTTCCCTTCTCAAGTCCTGGCAGCAAGCCCCCAGAGAAGGCTCCTTTTCTCAGGTTCCCTTGAGTTAGATCAGGATTGGAAAGTGAGGGATAGACCACCCCACTCGGTGTCCTGCTGGGAACCACTGGAAGTGTCAGGGGATCCTGAGGAATAGGTTAGAGCACAAGTGAGGTTATCCCAGAGGTAGCAGTGTCCTCTCAGCCCTTCTTACTGTTTACTGAGGGTAGTATTTATTGAAGAAATGGTTTAAAAGTTTAGCTGGGGGTGGTGGTGCACGCCTTTAATCCCAGCACTAGGGACGCTGAGGTAGGAGGAGCGTTGTGAGTTTGAGGACGGTTTGGGCTAAAACGCGAGCAAAAGGCTGGCCTGAGCTACACAGTGCGACCCTGCCTCAAAAAACCAGGGCCAGGAGTTTGGCTCAGCGGCTTACACGCCTGTCAGGCAGGCACGAGGTTGTGAGTTCAATCCCTGGTGCCACAAAAATAAATAAATAAATAAATAAATAATAAAATTCTGGCACTACCATGTCACAATCTCCAGTTTAAATTCTGTCTCTTCTAACAAGCTAACTAAATGAGCAAAGGCCATATAATCACCTGCACCTCAGTTTCCTCATCTATAAAACAGAGCTTAATAGTTGTTGTAAAGGTTAAATGATGTAAGCCATATAAAGTACTTAATAACAGTGTCTTATTAAACGTTAGCTATCTTGAAAATCTGTTGTTGGATGTTAACTGAAATCTTGATCGTTATCCCTATTTTGAATTTAAAAGACAATTTAAACTGAAACAGACATACTGTTTTCATTTAGTTGTGGCTTAGCACACAAGAAGGCTCTCAAGATCTCAATTTCAGTCTTTCACTTATTGTTTATGTACATTCAAAAAGTCTCCTCATGGGAATGGAAGGTGTAGCTCAGGGACCGAGCACTTGTCTAGCATGTGTGAAGCCCTGGGTTCAAACCCCAGCACCACAAGAACCTAAAGGAAAAAAAAAGATCTCACAAGAATTAGATGTGATTATACTTGCTTTTATACATATGTCAAGTACTGTACAGTACCTGGTTCATACTAAGTGTTTAAAAATTGTTAGTTCCTTCTCTTTCATTCAGAACACATTGCTCTAACAAAGTTCTGCCTTTGCATTAAATGCATTCTTACAATGTCCAAGCCGCTACTCAATTAAATTTAAAATAATGTGATATTAAGATCAAAGTGCAGCAGAAAAAACATCAAATTCTATTAACCAGCTTTGTCACTAACTAGGTAGCCTTAAACTCTTTGGATATGCTTTGTAAAATATAGATAAAAGCATAATTTTCTAAGGAGATATGTAAAATGTTAATCATAGAGAAAAGCAATCACTTATGATAATCTTTAAATGAGCTAACAGGATAAACTGTTAACACTATTTTACATTCAGAAAAATAATACAGTTTGATCATGTGTTTATTCCATAGGGTTTTTTTCCCCATCCTTCACACTGAATTGTATTCCAAGCCCTTATTTATTTTTATTTTGATACAGGATCTCACTAGATTGTCCAGGCTGGGCTCAAATTTGCAGTCCTCTCGCCTCAGCCTCCCAAAGGGCTGGTACACCACCATGTCCAGCTTTCAGTAGATATTCTTGAAGTCAATCTATGATAAAGGTCTCAAGATTATTTTAATAGCATATGGTGGGGGAGGGGAAGGGGTGTATATGCATGTACACACACACTTGGGGCTCAAAGTCAGGCCCTTGCACACACTAAGCGGGTACTCTACCACTGACCTGTACCACCAGTCCAGGGATTTATTCTTAGAATGAGAAAAGATGTGACCAAATATGAAGTATTTCACTTCCATCTATTAGCATAGAAACTCCCTCAGGCTTAGATTTTCATCTCTTTAGTTTGTTTGTGTATTTCCCAGTACCTTGAACATTATAAGGCACCAAAGTACTTGCTCCTTAGTGACTGAAAGAATAATGGAGGACTGGCACTGTGGTTCAGTGGCAGTGCTTGCCTAGCATGATTGAGGTTTTGGATTCAAACCTCAGTACAGAGAGAGATAGAGAGACAGAGACAGAGGCAGAGACAGAGACAGAGACAGAGAGACACAGAGACACAGAGGCAGAGAGACAGACAGACAGAGACAGAGATACAGAGGCAAAGACAAAGAGACAGAGGCAGGCAGACAGAGACAGACAGAGACAGAGATAGAGACAGACACAAAGAGAATGGGTTTTGTTTTGTGGTATTAGAGATTGAACCCAATACTTTAACACCGAGCTAGAAACCCAGCCCTTCTTCCATTCTCATTGTTTGTTTATTTCAAATTTTGAGACAGAATCTGACTGAGTTACTAAATTGCTGAAGCTGGGCTGAAACTTGGAATCCTTCTGCCTCAGACTCTAGAATGCTGGGATTACAGGTGGATGTAACCATGCCTTGCTGGAAAATTGTTCTTTATAGCATGCTTTTGGGGCCCCTATTTCAGATCACTAGATGTTTATAAATTGTTAACTTTCCATTTTTAGGGATTCTCTTCAATCCTAAGAGTTGTTAGGCCAGCAGTCTGCATTGCACTAAAACTACCTTAATTATATCTAACCTGAGATTGTTAACCTAAGAATTCCGCTTTGTTTCAGACACCCTTCTCATATACTTACCTAGAATGCATGATATCTTGTTTCTCTGTTCAGACAATTACTAATAAGTAGCTAATCATCTGTGCTCCATTGGGGGGGGTACTGGGAATTGAACTCAGGACCTTGTACTTGCCAGACAGGCTCTGTGCCACTGAGCTAAATCCCTGGCCCCAGACAATTTTAATAGACCTCAAACAATGAGATCTATGAAATTGGAATGAAGCTTTGAAAAAATATGAATATCAAAGACAATTATGATTCTAGATTTTTGCTATAAGCATTCAATGTATTCTCATTCACACTGCTATTTTGAAAGTTTTCCCACTACTAAAAAGCCTTTTGGTTTCAAGTTTCAACTGCTGATTTAAAATACTAGTTGACACAAAAGTAAATACTTTTATTTACATTTTTACGTGCACAAATACATACAAAATATAACATGTTTTCAGAAATTCTTTAAAAAAAAAGAAATGTGTTCACAGTGAGATGTCTCTGTGTTTTTAATAAAATTAGTGTAGATATTAATCTCTCACAGGGTCTCAAGACTTCCTTTCTTTATAAGACAAAGGAGAATCTTTCTGATTTAATACTCAGGTTGGAGCCAGGTGTGGTGGCGCACGCCTTTAATCCCAGCACTCTGGAGACTGAGGTAGGAGGAGCGTTGTGAGTTCGAGGCTGGCTTGGGCTACAACGTGAGCGCAAGGACGGCCTGAGCTACATAGTGCGACCCTGCCTCAAAAAACCAGGGCCGGGAGTTTGGCTTAGTGGCTTAAGCGCCTGCCCTGGCAGGTGCAAGGTTGTGAGTTCAATCCCTGGTGCCGCAAAAAAAAAAAAAAAAAAAATACTTAGGTTGTTCATTAATCATCATTGCAGCATATTTAAAAAAATAAAGTCTGATATATTTTATGAGATAAAAGCTACTGACTTTGTTTACTTAAAATGTGCTTGAATCAAATATGCTTGAATCAAACATGAATGAAACACAGAATATAAATTTGGGTGATCATAATAGAAAAGATTAAAAACATATTCTGCCTATGGTAATAAAACTTTCAAAGAGATTGCAACCAATTCTGAAAAAGCCTTAGAAGTTCCTGTTTTGGCAGTTAAAAGAGTAGAACATAAAACATTTTGTGACTTTTTTTGTGGATAATTAAACACAAACCATGAGAAAACAAATGTACAGATGTACACCATATTTTCATCACTCCAAGGACCATGTATTGAAGATTTAATATTTGGAAGAAATATTTGAACTATATTAAAGACATGTTAATGACTGTTTTTCTAAATTTTGGTAAATTTTTCGATCTTTGCCTCTGTGCCTTCCTTTTTATTTAAAGTGAATGAGTTTAGTTCTCATCTTCTTTCTTCTTTCAGGGAGACCAAATATTTTCAAATAAACTATGTACATTATTAAGGTGTGTACATATAGCACTTCTATACAGGCTATTGAAGTGTATTTGCATTATGTTTTTTTGGTGTGAATATCATCTCTCATTGAACTTTCTCTTCATTCATAAACCAACCACAGAGAAATCCTTCCTGCTGGTTGCTATCACAGAAACAGCACCATTTCTCCCCAGGCCTGCAAGAATTTCTCTCCCTTTACCTAAGGATAGGTACTAATGCTTTTAAGTGGAAACTGATAAATAACATTCCATTTTGTGTGCTCAAGGAGTGAGCATTCTCTAAGAAAAGTTGACTAAGACAACTTCCTAATAAAGGGTGGGTGACACATTCCAGAATAAGGGAGCAGCAAGGAAAGGCTTTGTATGGCTAGAGAAAGTGAATGAATTTCTGTGCAGATGAATCTCAGAGAGAAAAACTGGAAATACAGGGCAAAAGTTAAAACAAGCAATGCTTTATAGTTCTCTTTGCAAGGAGCAATGGGAAGACACTAAAGACTAATCAGTGTATGTGTGTAAAATCTTCCCCAGGGGAGGTCCAGGGGAAGGTGCAGGGGGTGTGGGGGTATCTGTTGCAGTCACAATTGGGTGGTGCAAGGCTTATGATACAGACAAGAAAAATAACACTGAAGGGCCAGAGAAAGTAACCTCACCTGGGAGAAGGCAGAAATCTCAGAACAGCCCTTCACAAAACATTGTGCAGTCCTGTGCAACAGATTTCTTTTTGTAATACTGTAAGCCATCTGTTGTGTGTCTCTGGCATTTCTTCCACTTGTCTTTTCATTCCAGAGAAGGGGGTGTCAGCTCAGATTCTCTCAGAGGTACCCTAGGGGCCAGTGGAAGGAAGTTTGGTCAGTGAGTTTTTAGGTTATGACCCAGTGGTAAAGAATCCTTCTCTACATTGCTTTTTCCTGCCCATGCAAAGCTGTGAAGCACAGTTGGTCTGCCTTAGGGACCCAAGTTCTCTTGATTTCCCTGTTCTATTTAGGCTGACCAGTTTATGTCCGAAACCTCATGCCTTCATTCTCTCACACTTTGGATCTAAGGTTATCATCAAAACCTGCCCTGAGAAAAGAACTATACCTGATAAACAAATTCTGTTTTGTTTTGTTTTGTTTTGTTTTGTTTTGTTTTGTTTTGTTTTGTTTTGGGTGTTTTTGATACCAGGGATCAAATTCACAACCTTGTGCCTGCCAGGCAGGCACTTACACCACTGAGCTAAAACCCCGGCCCTATTTTTTTGAGATAGGGTCTCACTGTGCAGTTGAGGCTGACCTTGAACTCACTTTGTAGCCCAGGCTGGTCTCAAACTCACAATGATCCTCTGCCTCAGCCTCCTGAGTGCTGGGATTGCAGGCATGAGCCACCACACCCAGCTTGATAAACAAATTCTTACTAAAATGTAAATTAAAAGTTAGGAATGACTTTTCCCAAAGCATATTTAGGCTTTAATATACAAAGGAAATTTCTAATTATGAAGAGCCTGGCCTTCAACAAAGTTTTTGAGAACTGTGCCAGTTTTCAATTTACCCATGTTTTTTATTGTTTGGGGGCTTTTCTTGTTTGGTTTCGTTTGGTTTGGTACTCAGGACCTTGTATGTACCAGGCAGGCACCGTGCTGCTGAGCTATATCCTGGTCCTCAGTTCTCAATTTAAAACTGCTTCACCAGTTCTCATCATCTCCCCATACTACATAGAGGATAGCAAATCCCTTTTTGTTCACTATTGTAATTACAGAGCCCATCTATATGTCAAATTTTTTTTTCATGCTTGGAAAGTTTTCTGCTATTACTTCTTTGAACAGGTTTTTTTCAATGTCCTTTGTGCTATCATTTGATTTTTATTGATTCTGGTTAATCTTATATTAGTCATCTTTGTGTCATCTAGCAGCTGTTGGATTGATTTTTCATGGCCCCTTGCTATTTTTAAGAAGTTTTTCCTTTGATGATCACCAGCTACAACACTGTCTTCTAGATCTGATATTTTATCTTCACATTGGTTTACTATGCTGCATATACTTTCAACAGAATTTTTAATTTCCTAGATATGTGTTTGAGTCTGTTTTATGGAATCCAGTTCTTTTTTTATGTTGGTTAGTCATGATTTCCATGACTTTCCCAAGCCCCTCTATTCCTTTATCTGTATCTGCTCTAGATTCACTAACCATTTCCTTCATTATGGTCATTCTGCCTTCAATTATCTATCTGATTATTTCTGTTCTGGTATCAAGAGACTTACTCATCTATTTTGTTACTTTTGCTACTACCATTTCAGAAATTTCAGCTGGCTTGCTTTTGATTTCTTCTACTTCAGTGCCTCTTAATTAGCTACTACAGTTTATCATTTCTAGTCTGTGCTTGATGGTATTATTACTGATGTTTCTACTTTAGCCAAGGTGACATAGTTGGTGTTATCCACTGATCTTCCTTGTATGCCAATACTTAGGTTTTCTCAGGGTCATAACAATACTAAGTACCAAATGACTGGGTAGTAGGCCGCACAGGCTCCAAGCTTTCATCCCTAATAAGCACAAGAATCAGGATCCTGGGGCATACTCAAAGGCCAAAATCTAGCTACACCTAGAGGATATCTTTGAAAAGTAGTCCTTTCCTTAAGAGGTCTTGATACTAATAATGAAGCTACCTATCATCAGCAATTTACAAGCCTCAACACAAATAACAAAACCACACACAAAAAAAAAAAAAAAGAAAAGGAAAATGAGAAAACACAGAAAAAGATGTAACTCATAACCCCCAAGGCAAATCAGGTGGAATAATGCCAATATGACACGCTGGAACAATGAATGGGATGCAATGAAAACAGTCCTAAAAGGGGAGTTTTTAGCAGTGAATTCCCACATCAGAAAAACAGAGAGAGCATAAATAAATAACCTAATGTAGAACCTCAAGTTTCTAGAAAAAGAAGAGCAGATTAAACTCCAAACATGTATGTGGGGAATCACTCAGACTACTTTAAAGCTCAGGGGTGTTCCAAGGACACCTGAAGACATGACCCACTTATCTAGCACAGGTGCACAGTTGGATACAGTTATGTAATCATGACTTAGCACAGGTAAACACGCATGCACTGGTTATAACACAATGTAATAATGTAAATGTGAGATAACAACCTGTAGGAGAATTATACAATAAAGACACAGGCAGCTGTCACTCTGGATCTCTGCTCTGCTCCACGCTGTCTGCCATTGCTGCTGATGTCTTGCACATGTGCATTCTTTAACCTTGGGTCCTAAAATTTTTATGGCGTTCAGCAGTGAATCTATCAGGACCTAGGTTTTCTTGTTGGTAGAATTCTTAGTTATTTTTTCAATTTAATTAACCAATGTTGGGTTATTCAGAATTTTTATATCTCATTGATTCAGCTTTGATTATTCGTATGTAACTAGGAATCTGTCCATTTCCTTTGAGTTTTCCATCCAATAGAGTACAGGCTCTCAAAGTAGGCATGGATGAGCGTCTGGATTTCTGCAGATTCTGCTGTGATTTTGCCATCCTTATTCCTACTTGCATGGATTTGAGTCTGTTCTTTCCTTTTTTGGATAAAGTTGGCTAAGGGTTTGTCTATTTTATTCAATATTTTGAAGAACCAATGCCTCAATTGATTCTTTGTACTGTTTTCTTAGTCTCAATTGTATTAATTTCTGCTCTAATCTTTATGATCTCCTCCCTTGTACCAGTTATTCATTCTTTGTAATATTTCCTGTATGAATGAGATTTGTTCATGAAGTCTTTGCCTATGCCTTTGTCTTGTAGAGTTTTACCTGTTCCATCTTCCAGCAGATTGTTTCTGTCTTTATATTTAGACCTCTGATCCATTTCAATTTTAATTTAGAGGTCTAGGTTCAATTTTCAGCATGCTGAGATTCCATCAACAAATAACAAATGCTAGGAAACTGAGGGCGAAGGATTCGACAAGATGGTGGAATAGTGAACAGTGGGATAGGAGGCCTCCCTGAGAGATACCATCCAAATGCTGGAATATAATAACAGGGAGAAGACAAAAAAGAGGGAGGTGGGTCCTCTGGACCCAGGAAGAATCTAAAATGAGACTTGAAGCCCACAGAAAGAATAAAAAGAAGTAACCAAACAAAGGCAGAGGCTGACGGCACCTCTGACGGGAGCCGAACACAGTTAGCGACGGGGAGCTGCTGTGACCTCGGGAAGCACCATTAAAGTGCTGCAGATGCGCAATTAAAGTGCTGCGGCCATGGTGACAACGGTGGAGGCAGCGATCGATTGTGGAGTGAAGTGGACTGGAACAGGCTGGTGAGTGAGTATGACAAATTCCAACCCCACCCCCATGAGGGAGAGCGAGGGACTGGCAACCATCTTGGGACCGGAACCACACCTAATCGGGCATGGTCCCACAGAAATTGCTCCGACTGAGCCCTGGAGGGTCCCAGCCAGTGACCAGCTAGGTCTGGAGACCAAGGCTCCACGCACACTCTAGGGGTAATAGGGAAAGTTTCACAGACAACCGGCCCAGGTTCCCAGGCAACGGCCCCGCCCCCACACACTGTGTCAGACAGAGGTGGAGCCGAGACAGGCTGGGGAAAGGCAGTGGACAGCGCGCCCAGTGGTAATTGGTCATCCACAACCAGCACTGGCTCACTCCAGAGAAATCACAAGACCCCTGGAACAACCCAGGAAAATGC
This sequence comes from Dasyprocta punctata, assembly GCA_004363535.1. NCBI lineage: Eukaryota > Metazoa > Chordata > Mammalia > Rodentia > Dasyproctidae > Dasyprocta > Dasyprocta punctata. The sequence goes on from RJWM01020345.1 coordinate 32,875, forward strand.
CAAGACAAAAAGGTAAGGGGCAGTCTCTGGCCTCCAATTCAAGCAGAGCAAATCCAGGAGAAGCAAATGTAGAAGAGGTCAGGAGCCCCACAACTAAAGTCTCTGAGATGATGACAATTAAAGTAGGGAAATAACTCCATGAATCTATAAAAGAAATTAGAGCAGAAATATTAACCCAACTAAAAAAAGAAATGAAAAACATAGTAAAAGATTTGCTAGGCATCTCTAAAGGAGACATAGATGAAAAAATGGAACATGGGAAAATGAGGGAAACCTGGAATGAACAATACAAAAAAGATTTGGAATGCATGAAACAGATTCAGAGAGACTACCAGGAAATCAAAAACTCCAATGAAAGTTGGCAGAACCACCTGAAGGAAACTAAAAATAGACTTTCAAACCTGGAAGACAGGTTTGAAGCCTGGGATTGAGAAAGGAAAGATCTCTTAAAAATAATAAGAAACCTGGAAGTAACAATACAATGATTGCAAGACAACCCAAGGAAATATAATATAAGAATAAAAGGTATGAGTGAAAAATCAGGGGTCAATACAAATCAAATTAAAAGCCTATTTACAGAAATAATTTCAGAAAACTTTCCAAGCATGGGAACAGGAAGAGACTTTCAGGTAAGTGAAGCATATAGAATTCCAGCTAAACATGACCAAAATATACCTATACCCAGACATATAATAATCAAGATCCCAGAAATTCAACACAAAAAAAAATATTAAAAGCTATTAGAGAAAAGAACCAGATCACCTACAGAGGGAAGCCCATCAGAATCACGACAGACTTCTCAACACAAACCATCAGGTCAAGAAGAGCTTCAAGTGAAGCATTTCAAGCCCTGAAGGAAAATAACTTCCAACCCAGATTGATGTACCCTGCAAAATTATCTTTCAAAATTAACAGAGAAACAAGATACTTCCACGACAAAGAACAACTAAAGGAATTTATGACAACCAAGCCAACCCTACAAAGAATACTGAAGGACATTATAGAGAAAGATTTAAAAAAGTCCACAGCTCTAGAAACAGTGGCAGAGGGATATCACCAAGCGGGACAGACAAATGAATAATCCATCATCGGGATTTGAGTCCAGTATTGTTTTCAATGAGCTGTTTAGTTTAATCTTAGTCTACCTCAACCTGCTTAACTTTAATATATGATGACAAAGACAGCTATTTAAAGGTAACAAAATATATTAGGGTAGCCTTTATTGATATTCGATCACCTTGTTTTGAAACCTGGTATTGCTTTCACTGTTCTGTTTTGAGGGATTTTAACCTATTTTGGTTTGTTTGATTGTATTACAACAGACAATATAGGCAACTGCCTAAAAGATAATATGAGGCATTATAGAAATCAACATTGCATTACTATGTATTGCTCCCATTGTTTTATTTGTTATTGGTTTTATTCAGTACTATTTTGTTTGACTATATTAGGTCAGATGGTAAGGGCAATTATTTTGAAGACAATAAGAGGTATTACAAAGGGAAATGAGGAAGGAAGGAAGGGAAAAGGAAAAAGACATAGATTTATATGAGGGTATACATAAGATGGTTAAAAAGACTATACTACTAAATGCATTAACTGGTGAGAGAGAACAGTTGATACTCATATGATTAGATCAATTTTACATGTCTATATCTGTCAATCTGAGCAACCCCCTTGAAGGTAACGATATACAATGTTACAACCACTGTAAAATTCCAATCATCTCATTTGGTAAACCTATAATGTTGAAGTATCAGATATGTTGTTATTGTTTGTTGGTCCCTTTAGTTTTTTGTTTCTCTTTTCTGTGACCATTCTTTTATTCTTTATTGGTTTTATTCTGAACTATTTTGTTTGATTACAATAGGCCTGATGATATGGGCAGCTATTTTAATGACAAGAGGTATTCTAAGGGGAAGGGAGGAAGGAAGGGAAAAGGAAAAAGACATAAATTTATAAATAGATATACATAGGACAGTTAAAATGACTATATTACTAAATACATTAGTTATTGAAAAAGAACAGTTAATATTCATGATTAGATCAATTTTACATGTCTATATCTGTTAATCTGAACAACCTCTTTGAAGGTAACAATATGCAATATTGCAACTACTGTCAAATTCCAATCATCTCATTGTGTAAACCTATAATGTTATCGTATCAGATTTGTTGTTGTTGTTTGTCTTTTTTGCTTTTTGTTTCTCTCTTCTGTGTCCATTTTCTCTTAAATAAAAAGAAAAAAAAAAGAAACTGAGGGGGAAAAGGAAACTTCTCTTTTGCTCATGGGAATATAAACTGGCACAACCACTATGGAAATCAGTATGGAGATTCCTCAGAAAGCTAAAACTAGAGGTTCCATTTGACCCAGGTATTCCCCTTTTCCGTATCTTCCCAAAAGAGTTAAAAGCATTAAACCACAGTGATATATGCATATGTATGTTTATACCAGCACAATTTATAATAGTCAAAAGTAGCAAATAGCGCATATCTCCATCCATTGACATATGACTGGATAAAGAAATGTGATATTTATATACAGTGGAGCACTAACCTGTCATAAAGAAGGATAAAATTTGAGTCATGTGTAGGAAAATGGATACATCTTGAGACCAGAATTTTAAGTGACACCTATCAGACACACAAATTTAAGTATCACATTGCTTCTGTTGTGTAAAAAACCCAAAGGGTAAATAAGGAGCAAAAGGTATCATGGATATTGCGAAGTAGTAAGAAAACATTCAAGTGGGAAGGAGAACGGGGAGAGGGATGGGGAGGGGAAGAAAAGTGATGAAAAATTTAAAAGAATGGAAGGTAAATAACAGAAACAAATTTTTGTAAAGGGAGAGAGGAAGAAGGATTAAAGGGAAGGAAGACTAGGAAAAATTTACATACAAGTACAAATTTCCTATGATGAATGTGATCATTATGTATAGCAAAAGTATACCAATAAAATTAATTTAAACAAATAATAAATGTCACCTTGTTCTCTTGTACTAGAAATTCAAAGAGTAAATAAGGAACATAATCAAAGATACATATTGGGAAGTAGGAAGAACATGTTCATATGAGAAGCAAAACAAGGGAGGGGGTGGAGGGAAGGAAGGAAGGGAAAAGAAAAAATAAAAGAAAATAGAAGGAACAAATGGAAAAAAAACTTCCGTAATGGGGAGAGTAAGAAGAATTGAAGAGAGGAGAGGGCATGAGAAAAAAGAGAATTAAAATATAATATGCATAGGTACAAATGCTCTATGATGAATGATCAATATGTGTGACAAATATGTATTAATAAAAAAGTTAAGAAAAAGAAAACTCCATGCTTTCACCCATCTCTGTAATAATAATAATCACCCTGAATGCAAAGGTTTAGTTTTTCAATTCCTATCAAAATTTTTACCTCATTTAATCTTTTTTTTTTTCTTTTTTTTTGCGGCACCAAGGATTGAACTCACAACCTCGCGCCTGCCAGGGCAGGCGCTTAAGGCACTGAGCCAAACTCCTAGCCCTGGTTTTTTGAGGCAGGGTCGCACTATGTAGCTCAGGCTGGCCTTGCGCTCGCGTTGTAGCCCAAGCCGGCCTTGAACTCACAATGCTCCACCTACCTCAACCTCCCGAGTGCTGGGATTAAAGGCGTGTGCCACCACACCCGGCTACCTCATTTAATATTTGTATCAATTCCATGAAAAAAATGTTATTCCACTCATCTTACACATGAGGAAAGTGGAGCTCTGAGGGGTTGAATCACTTGCTAAAGGTCGCAGAACCAGTAAGTAGTTAAACTAGAGAGTCACCCAATAATTCAGCCTCTGAAGCCTAAATTCCTTCTTATAGCCACAAGGCACTGTAGCAAATATATTATGCCATGAACTTTGTTGAATCACATTTCTGTCCATAGAAACCTGTGCTACAATTGATTGTTTATTGATTGTTTCTGACCTTAGAAGCCTGTGCTACAATTGATTGTTTATAATCAACTTAGAAAACCTACCAGCAATATTTAATGATAATATTTAAGCAATAGCTTTTTCATATTGCTGATTTTTCTGCTATTCCACTTTAGTATAGTCCAGATCTGCCCTGAGCTCAGTGTGCACAGTTCCCATTAAAGCTAATGCAAATTGCATACCTCAGCTCTTCACGGAAAATGCACCCCAAAGTACTCAACCCCTTAAGAGGCAGCAATTTCAAGGTACACACGTACACGCTGTCAGGTGACCAGACACCCTGTTGCTCTCTGGGACTGTCTGCTGACACAGTGTACAAGCCAACTAGTTTATGCTGTTTTTTCCTTCCTAACATAATCGGAAGTTTGGGGAGCCCCCAAGAGAGATGTGTCTCAGGATCCATCTCAAATTTTAAAAGTTGGAAAGCTTTTATTATTCACTTTTTAAAAGCAAAAAATGGTTAGTCTTTTCAGACTTTTTTTTTTTTTTTTGTACAGGGGATCAAACTCACAACCTCGCGACT